>CM061349.1:257701835-257841835 GCA_030867105.1 Liasis olivaceus | reverse complement strand
GAAATTGAGAGGATGTGGAACATCAAGGCCAAAGTGGTCCCAGTGGTGGTAGGAGCACTCGGGGCCGTGACTCCTAAGCTGGGAGAGTGGCTCCAACAGATCCCAGGAACAACATCAGAGCTCTGTGCAGAAGAGTGCAGTGCTAGGAACAGCTAAGATACTGCGCAGAACCCTCAAACTCCCAGGCCTCTGGTAGAGGACCCGAGATTGAGGAAGACAGATACCACCCATAGGGGTGAGAAGGGAATTTTTTTTTTTTATATGTGTGTGTGTGTGTGTGTGTGTGTGTGTGTGTGTATTTTTTATTAAGAGTTTTGATTATAATAGTAAAATCTAATATAAACTTAAAGAAAGGAAAATAGAGAGAAGGAGTAAAAAGTGCAAGGAAAAAGAAAGAAAAAAGAAAGAGAAAAGAAATATATAAAGAAGTGAATTCCAATCTTCATCACAACAAGTATAAACAAATTTAGCAACTCTTCACCCTCTCTAAAGTTACAAACATTTATCTCCTCATCCCATGACCCATCTCTTATCTGTAAACAAATCCATAAAGCATCATCTTTTCAGCCCCAGTGTCAGCAGAAAGTCCATAAATAGTAGCCAGAAGTAACAACATATCTTATTGTAACCTTGATCAAATAAACCAACTTTATATTCCTTCCTTTTACTTCTAACAATCTTAATCTTTAGTTCATTCAAATATTTTCATAGGATTTGATTTCTCTTCATTTCTCCTTTGTCCCATCGCACACAGTTCTTCAAGGTTTTAATAAGCCTCTTTTATAAATACAATAGGAAAAAATTATCCAGGTCACTCTTAGTTTGTCATTTTATTTCCCTTTTAAATTTTAAAACCTCCACCAGTTTCTTTTGTAGATCCAGTGAAACACCCTTTTCTAAGTCATTCTCTTGGCCTGTCAGTTGTAAATCCACTTTCGACACCTTCTCTGTCTTGTCAGATAAAATTTGTACTACATCTGTCATTTCTTCAATAGCATCTTTTGGATATAGTCTATCCATAGAAGCAGACATCATCACTGGCATTGGTGATATTGTGGCTATTATTTTCTGATTCCGTTCTTCAAAAGTCTCCCTCAGTATTTTTATTGTTATAATGTTTTGCACCATTTAGAAGGCCTGTATATCTTTCCACTACCTAAAATCTTTAGTCCCCTCTAGTGTCTGATTTTTCAAATCATGAAATTCTTTATCTATGTTATGTCTTGTAAAAACCAAAACAGGATCTATTTCCCATGAGAAGCTGTTTCTGATTTCTAATTAATTCCAAAATCTTATTGTAAAAGTTGCAATATTCCAATTTTATCTGAACTCTTTGTCTGTTTATAACTTTCTAAGATCAAAATCTTATTTAGCTTTTTGCTGTTTATTTCAGATTCTTGAAATACTTAAACTTATGATTCAAATTTTCTTTCATTCAGGATTAAAGGCAGACTCACCTGGCATTTTCAAACTTGTCATTCCAAAGGTCTCCAATAGCTTAGAAGTATCTAATGAGCAATTTCTGAAAGTTATTAGAAAGAGAGGTTTGCGAACTTAGTGTCCTTTAAAAGTCTCCACTGCAGTTGCAAGCAAAATGGCTAATCCCGTTATCTCCCAATGCTCAAACCTGTGGAGGACTGCTGTCCTTGTGGTCTCCTTGCAAGGACCAGCTGTCCAGAGCACATGTGGGTGATCTTCCAAGGAACTGGTCTACTCACCGGTTCCTTGGTCTTTGCCACTGTCATTGGCTTTGCTTTCACAGAGCCATCTTCAGTTTACCGTATTTCCCCCAGAAGCCATGGTCTCCCAGTTTCTAGCCTGGTGCCTTAACACCAAACTGGCTCTCTATTATAAGGTTACAGTAACAGAATCTTGCAAATCTGAAAGCACTTCTCTCCTTCACTTTTGCTTTCCAGGAAACTAGGGTAGGTGCCTTCTGATATGCTTCCCACATCACTTTTCCTTCTGCGGGTTGAGATACTTTTTGCATGATGATTGTCTAGGTTGTGGCTCTTCCTCCTGTCTCCCAAGAGCATTCCCACAGACCATTACAGCAAGGCGTCTTTGTTCAATCTGAGCTTTGCATGTGTGCAAAAGAATACCGGAAGTGGATGCATATGTGCAAGATACATATTTTGCACTGGATGATCATGTGTGAGAGGGGAAAGGGTATAGCATGCATCCTTTGCTTGTGTGTGTGTCTGTGCACACGCATAATGTTTTATGGGCACAATAGGCAAATGCAGGCTCAGACTCCATTTTGCCTTGTACTTAGGATTTGAGGCAAGTTAATTTTAATTTAATTAGTTCTGTTAAATAAATCTTTTGTAACTGGCTATCTTCATCATGACAACAACCTTTTTTGGGAATAGATAAGCCCCTTAAAACACTCATTTTCTGAGTGTTTCCCCAATTCCCTCAAATTCCAGTGCTTCAAAAAGGCTGGAGCTTGGAATGAGTGCCTGGTAAACTGTAGTAGGAATGGCAGATCAGTCCAGTTCATAGTCTGTTTCTACATCCATCTGTATTTAAAACAATCAATCTTAAGATGAAGAGCCCACTGTTTCATATAAGCAGAGATGAACACTTACTTTGGCATGTAATTTCCAGAACATATGCATTTTTGCACGAGGGACTTTCCTTAAGTTATGCCTTCCCCAAAACATGCATCATTTTTCTCAGTTTGTTAAATGTGGGCATTTTACTGTGCTTTATTTTTTTTAAAAAAAATCAAAACTTCACTTTAAAATTTGGAGAAATATGAAAATGGAAGGAAAATTGTGGCCTAGTTCTTATATTAGATTGGGAAGTGCAAATTAGGTTGCTTGATATGAAAATGCCAGCCAAACAAATGTCTCTCTGACACATACTTTCCAGCTGCTTCTGGTGTCATAAATGAGAAAGAGGTTGAATAATCACTGCATGCGAAGGACATCATTCGTATGGAAGACTGGTAGGAGTACTAACAGTATTGGAGGCATATATCACCTACTGATATGTCGGCACATTACAGAATCTGTAGCACTTAAGAGTGCAAAAATAACCCAAGATTACAAAAGATGGGTTAGCAGTTTAGAGGCTTTTGATGTAAAGCGTTCAAACATTAACAAACAGGAGAACGCAAGCAATGCATTATAATTGTGTAAGTGAAAATCCTGCAATTGCAGCAAAAATAACCATAACTTTTTGCAACTGGCATATGTTTGCTGGCGCAATCCTTTCCCCCACCCCCCACCCGCCACCCCAATAGATGGTTTCATCAAAATGGAATTTGGCAAAATGCAGTGTACTCTTTGGAAATAATGAAAAAGGGTGTCAAAACTTGTTAAGGTCAGTGAGCAGAACAGCGTGGATTGCATAGTATTATGGAATTATTAATTTTAAAATGTATATATGAATAAAAGCATCTGGTGAATGAGTAACAGTAATTTCTCTCACTTGGCTAATTTAAATGCCAGCTGTCTCTGTCCTCAACCATATTTTCTCATAAAAGCTTTTATAGTCTGTCTGGTTATGGAACTGCCAGAATTTACGGGAACAGCACATATCAAGGTATGAAAAGATTTCTGCCTCCCTTTATAATTGCAAATCAGTTACTTGAGGAAATAAATGTGACACTTTGGAAATGCTTGGGATTGGGAACATTAAAAATTCTAAATTGGATTTATTCAGATCATTTGCTTTATAGTTGTTGAGCTCTAACACACATTGTTGTTAATGAGTTGGGTGGCCTTAGAAATGGGAATAAGTAAATAAATACATTTTAGGAATTCTTCCCCCATTGGGTATGTTTCTTGATAACTTTTTAAAAAACACTGATCCTGTTTACTAACAACTGCAGTGTAACCTGTTTATATGATTGCACCTGATCATGATTTTCCTTTCGATTTGATGTGTTTGAATTACAAGCTTGGACATACTGGGTTTATACTTTCGCTCCCCAGTGTTGTTGCTTTCTTGCAGTTGGGTTGCTAAGTGCTCCAATAATGATAAACATTAAAATCTCAGGTGGGCTGATGAGGACATCATAGGCACAGCCATACAGTTTTCTTGGAAAAGTATAGAAGTATTGATATTGCTTCTTTCCTAGATTGTTTGGGTTTACTTCCTAGCTTATAGCTCTGAAATTTCCTGATTGTTTCCCATGTGAGTCCTAATAAACTACAAACCTGATTAGCTTATGTCTTTTAATAACATTTGTTGGATTAAAAACACACTACCAGAGTCTTCTCACTCTTCTCCCTTAGGAAATTCTGCACAAGATAGTGATCTCTCAGAACCTGATCTTCCTCCAACTTTGGTGATCATTCACCTGAGAACCTGAAGATCTTCAGTGGTCTTCAGTCCATCCCAGAACCAGCTATTCTTCAGCAGACAATGCTGTCTAAATCCCACTAAATCATCTTCTTTGTCTCTTTCTCTCTCAATCCAACTCCCTGATGTTTAGCCCATTTCAATGTCCTTTCCTCCTCACATCCCCAGCATGAGGGTCTGTGTGTGTGTGTGTGTGTGTGTGTGTGTTTCTTCTGTTTCATTCCCAGACTGAGTTTATTTGCTACAAATGCAAATATATCAGTGAATTAGGGAGGTGTCTGCCTGAGCAGTTTCCAAATGTTATCCTGTTGGACTTAAAGAAGGTTTCAACACCTTTTGTCTAGGTAACAGTTCCTATATATTTCCATCAAGGTCATCTTTCTTACTCTCTACAGCACTGTTATATGCAGTTTCAGAACAATCTTGCCCTTCATTAGTTTTGAAGGATGGAATGGTATTGCTAAGTGTTGTAATGAACCACTATGACTTTTCTTCTCTTCTTCCTATTGCTACCAGAGCTGAATCAAGGCAGTGAGGATGTTTGACTAGCTTGGCTGCTAGAAATCATATACCTGTGAAGGATGACTAGCAGATACTATCAAATTCCTATAAGTGATAATGCCAAGTAGAAGGGGAAGAAAAGAAGAAAGAAGAGTGAGAAAGTGAGAGTGGCAGAAGCTGTGCTGGTAAGGAGAGTGCATTGTTAGGTTAAGTAGGAAGATCAAGAAAGAGATTGGAGCAAGTCAGCCATGGAGGTGAAAAAGAAAGTCCAGGAGGGGAAGAATTGATTAACAGCAGTTAGCAGAAAGTTAGCAACAAGCCCAGGAGTGGGAGGGCTAACACAAGAGGACAAAGGCAGAAAAGGGGGCTTGAGAAAGAGGATATTGAAATGGCCTTTCTATTGTTGAAAAGATTCAGAGGTAGAGTTACTGCTATCGCTACACAAATGGAGATTTCTTCTAGGGTTTATTTATGCATCATATATGCATGTGTGTCTGTGTGTGTGAGAGAGAGAGGGAGGGAGGGAGGGAGGGAGGGAGGGAGGGAGGGAGGGAGAGCCTGGCCTAAAGCAGACCAGTGAAGGTGAACGTCAGCCTGGGTCTCTCTGGTCCCAGTGTAACATCTTCATAATCCCAGCACTACGGAAATCTTGAGAAAGGTGTGACTTGAGAGCTTGAGAGGAATTTCAGAGGAGAAAAAAAGGGTTGCCCCTTTGGAGAACAGGTGGATCTCTAAGTAGTGCAGGTTTGAGACTAGTGCAAGCTAGTCTTAAACAAGCAAATTCAAATAATGATACCAAGTTTGAAAATTATCTGATGGGTGCATAGTTTCAAGGGAGCTATAGAGGATTGAAGGTTTAATGTGCTCTGATACAAGGTTATTTAGAAATCCTTTTTTTATTCATTCTTTCTATTTCTGGGAGAGTGCAACTTCAAAGTTATTCCTATATGTTATAATGCTATATATAAACAGCAGGTGCAAACTATTCTTCATTATTATATCTACTCAAATTTGAATGGTCAACAAATCTTAAAACAATTTGTTTGCATTTTCTATTAAAAATCTGTCAAGGGAGGTTAGGGAACATAGATATTAACCTACCCATATAATTTTGTTGCTGTAGCCCAATATTCTGAAATATTATGGACTAGTTGTGTGTAAGCACTGATGGTGAGACAAAATATGAGGCATTTCATACATTTTACTTGAAAAGCATAACAGTTGCTTTTATATGACAGAGGTTAATTTGATTTTGGGTTGTAATAGAGGTTAAGTGAAAGCCTTAATGTTTTGAAGATCATCCTAAAATAATAAATCTTCTGTTGAAATGACTCATTTCTAATTCAGGCAGGAAAAAAATGAAGGCGATAGAAAGGCAGCATCTACAAATATCACTGAAGGCTTAAAATTTGTGAGGCCAACTTTAATATCTCCATTTTTTTAGAACTAGAAATATGATTTGGAATAATGTGAATGTTGGGTTATTTATCTAAATCATGGCTTCTAAAACTTAAATAATTGTATTTAAGGTTTCAGTTTGGGACCACTCCATCTTTTCACTCCAGAGTCAGATTATTCTGTGTCCACTGAATGGCAAAAGGAAATGATTTTGAATTTTCTGTTTCCTCAGAAGGAGCTTTATTAATACCTGAGAGAAGAAGAAAAAGGGCAACAACTTTCTTTCCAGTCTGGAGGAACATATAGGAGGGATTCAAACTCTCTTCAAGCATTTGGTGATTTTAAGTGTGGATGGGAGTTGAGGATGCATGTTCCAGAATGAGCAACTCCAATCTAACTTTCCATATTGATGAGGAAATTCTGAAGAGAAATTACAATGGCATTTCCCAAAACATAACTGCCATCACTACTTGGAACTTGGAATAAGGAGATTTGTGATGTGATAACAGCTTCATATAATCAAGCAAACTTCTGATAACTACAGTTACAGTGAAAATCACATGGTCTTCTGATTAAAACTGTGAATTAGCCAACAAACAAACAAACCCTGAAATGATATGACTTAAATAGATAAGGGAAGGATTTAAATTTTGGCATTTTCTACATTTGTAAACAACTGTCAACATATCCTCTGTAATCCTAATTTTGTGATGGGTTTGAATTTTAGAAAATGGCATTCTGCTGCTTTAATCAGAATAAACAATAACAATTTCCAAAGTAATGGCTTACCGAAAACAACTTCCCCTCACAAAGAAAGAACAACAACAGCATCCATTCAACCAACTCCCCCCACAAAATCCCCCCCCCAGAAAACCCCCTCCTATTCTGGCCTTTTCATAGATAGAAAAAGAAGGAAACACAGTATAAATATATTTCATTCTAAAACCTAGGTCCCAGTGTGTTTCCAGAGAAAAACCTTCTCTTTAGAACACAGTAAGTGATAGAAATAATATCTTTATACCCATCAAAGTTATACTATACTTACAATCACATATAAATGGCACATTCACCAGTATGAACCAGGGCTATCTATGGGTAGGCAGAATACCCAAGGAATAAGACAGAATGCTATACAGGAAAATTTGGAAAGTTGATGCAAAACTTGGGGGGGGGGGATCTGTTAATATCTATCTATCTATCTATCTATCTATCTATCTATCTATCTATCTATCAGCAAGCCCAGATAAATTCAGTACAGTTTAACAAAATAAAAAGCAACAATGTATGCTATTGAGCAAACTCTTGGCAATAACATGAAAAGTTCCCAATTGCACAATACTGTATACGTAGCCATGCAATTCTTTTCTAAAGATAAAATAACATGTAACATTAGCCAGGATGCACCAGTAATTTAAGAAATAACAATATAACTCACATAAGTGCTATAAAAAGGCATATAAAGCACAACAATAGAATTCATATTAGTAGCACTTAGATCTGAAAGGTGGGAGATTTAAAACAGACAAAAGGAAGCACTTTTTCACAGAGCACATAATTAAACCATGACCACGATGGCAACCCACTGTGATGGCTTTAAAGGGAAATTAAACTAATTCATGGGAGATAAAGCTATTGATGACTGCCAGGCATGACATGTATATATTACCTCCAGGGGCAGATGTTGGGGGACAAATGGGTAGCTGTGGCTCTCTTCATATCCTGCATACGGATTTTTTGTGTGCTTCTGATGGGCCCCAATGAACCAGCATACTGGACCAAATAGTATTTTGGCCTTATCCAGTAGTTTCTTCATATGTTCTTATTATCCTATAAACAGTACTGCCATTTTATTCTCTGTGAAAATAAATATAGAAAATGTATAATGGGGAGGATAACGGCTGTCTGGTCTAGAAGAACAAGGAAGTCTGTACATGTTGGAATCCCAACATTCTCAAAGAATTCTTGACCCCCCCCCCCCCCCAAATTCAAAGTAATTGATTTTAGCAAAGATGTACAGAGCTATTCTGTAAAATACACTTGTAATTGAACAGATGCATAACCCTCCCCTCAGAAACAAACAAAACACCATCATGAAGGAAGAGGACGAAAGGTCCTAATTAGGCATCAAATGTGACCTGTCAGTTTAAACATATGAACACAAATGTATGAATAATGACTAAACCTTGAATAGAAATAAAATACATCTTACCATAGCAGGGGAAGATTGTGACCAAGTGAGTTGCATGTCTACTGTCTAGGTGCGAACTATGATGGACAGCTGCAGGGACACTTCTCTCTGCTCTGGGGATGGTGTATCTTGAATCTGGACTGAGCAACTCTTCCAAAACAGGACAGTCTTTTATCAAGGGGATCATTCTGGTTGCAATATCTGATAGGGCCAAGTGAGATGCTTGGAGTCTTGAGGCAGCTTTTTGAAGGTTCAGCATGGCCCCTGAAGCCCCTTCCTGGTCTTCTGAGCATATGTGAACCTGCATCCAAGTCACTTCATGGACTGGGCAATCTTAGTATCTGGTCTTCCCAAACATAGCATTTTCTTCTATATAAATTCATCATTATGCGAGAAAGCTCTGTATTACAGCACTTCTCTGTTGCCAGTTTTCCATTGTTATTACATACAGTGTTAAAGCTACTGTTATTACCCACTGTACTTGTTATATTGGCAGACAAATTCTGCAGGACATGGTTTTGACTTCTATAAAGTTGCAGAAGTGGTTCTGAATATAAATTTCAATGTTAATGCCCTTTTGCAATGCCACAGTAAAACCCAATTTCCTTTCCCTGTATCAAAAGGCCCAAAGACTTCTGATTATATTAGAAATTTCTCATTCTGGGCTCTTCCAGGTGTTATAATAATAGCTTATGACATGTAATAGGTCACTTCATTGGAAAACTTGCCAGTCACACATTTACCCTGCTCTATTTTCACTTCAGTGAAGGCATACGCTAGAGAGGTATTCTCTGCTACCCACTACAAAATGTCAGCGTAGCACTTTGCTTCTCATTTCCTCCTATCACCAAAGGCTAGCTAGGCAGATTTTTAAATCTCCTCTAAAATAAGAGCCTCTTTCCTAAATCATGGTGGGAAATTACATTTGCCGTGTTTGTTTCATAGGTGTCAGAAAAGATGGTAATTTCCCATGTAGTTCTCTTTATACTCTTCTGATTAAGTAAACTCATTCTTCATTATTGGGAGGGTAAATAGATTTGCGTCACCTGATTGTACAGGACAGCATTGCGTGCCAGAAAGGGCAGAGTCACTCATACAAGCAATAAATTGACTTTGCTGTTCCCAATAAATACAAGAATTTATGCTGAAGCAAAAGGGGCATAATTCACCCTGACAACTGAGACAAGCAATATAGTGTGTGCACTTATTGACAAAACTGCTTAAAAAAAATTCAACAAAAATGAGTTTCCATGGCAACTTCCACACTATATAATCCTAACGCAATGGAAAAGTGGGGAATTTGCTTCACTAGGAAGGAGTCATTTGGAGGAGTATGTTCAATTGTGTGAGTTTTTAAATAGTGGGCATCTTCTGGTTGCCCAGTGCAAAACAGACTTCTGCTGATGCCCTTGGCTTCTACAACTGGACCTACCAAAAGATTTATCCTTCCTTAGAGATTAGTCCCCTCAAATGCTATCATAGATTCATTAAGTTGGAAGGGATCTCAGGTCATAGCCCAACCCTCTGCTTCAGGCAGGAGATGCTAAAGCATTTCAGACAGATGGCTGTCCTGCGAACTTGTTTCAGTTTCTATGTCCTTTTAGATTGAGATGCCCTGTGAGGAACAGTTAAAGGAGCTGGGTATGATATTTCGGTAGAAGAGAAGACTGAGGGAAGTTATGATAGACATCTCCATATATCTAAAGGATGGTCATATAGAGTGGACTTGTTCCCTGTTGCACCAAAGAGAAGGACCAGAACCAGTGGCGTAAAATTCAGGTTAGATATTAGAAGGAATTTCCTGAGAGTGACAGCAACCAGTAGAACAGGTTGTCTCATGAAGGAATACATAAAAATAGCACTTCTTAACAACTCCTTAAAAATAGGAATTTTCGTAAACATTTAAGAATATTTGGACACAGTCCAAAATTAGAGGGTACACCTAGGATGAGCGGAGGGAGGGGGGGGGAGGGAGGGGGGGAGGGAGAAGAAGGAAGGAAGGAAGGAAGGAAGGAAGGAAGGAAGGAAGGAAGGAAGGAAGGAAGGACGGTTGTTCTTTAGAATTTATTTATAAAATTAACCTAAAATACTTTTACTATGAAGTGATAAGTAAAAAAACTGACCAAAGACATGAACTAAGGGTATTATTTTCTTCATACATTTTAAAGAGCCTTAGGTTCTGAAATAAGGTACTGCTTGTCTGTTGAAGATTGTGCTCCTTTTAATGTATTAAATTATGTATGCATCACTGTAGTACCAGTTTCCATATTAAAATAGTTCCTCTAGGCCAAAACCTCTCCAAGTTTTTAAAGGTTTCTAAGTTTCTTTCCTACTTCTTTTTTAAAAATTGAACATTTTTGAAAATTTCAGTATTGGCTTGCTACTTTCAAAAATTAAGCAGATTAAAGCATCCTTTAGCATTTAGCATAGAAAAATACATTTTTATATTTAAAGATAAAAATATTAAGGTATATAGGTTTGGTAGAGAAAGTCAGAGCATCTATGTAACGAACTGCCACTTGTTGATCTTAAAACCAGTAACTTTCCTTGCAACCAATATTGATTCAAAAGAAAGTTCATTTATTAAGAATAAGTGTACAGATCCAAAGCATTGCTGAGACTGAATAAAAGCGCGCCAAAAACTGCTTTTCTTTCTTTTCCCCCCCTTACTTCGTCCCTTGCTGGCATGGCCTTGAACATTCCAGGGCTTGTGATAAGAAACCATCTGCATCAAACGGTCTCTCCTTCCTACTCCCCCTCCCCTTTTCCAATGGCAGAACCGCAGCATGTAGAAAAAATCATTTTTTTTTTTTTTTTTAAACTAGCCATATAATAATCTATTATAAAATCTTGCGAGGATTCTGACATACTGCCCCTCCACAGAAAAGGATGTCAGTCAGATGATTCCTCTTCTTCACTCTAAAAGGAAAAGCAAATATACACATAATACAATAACCAATCTAATTGTTAAGGCTTTGTAGGATAAGCATCATAAAATTTTTTAACTAAACGTGGGGCCTTTACATGTTTCTTGTCAACCCATTCAGCCATTGACTTGGGAAAATGTTTCCACTGAATTAAAAATTGAACCCCCCCCCTGTGCTTTCTGCTGTCCAGTATTTCTTTAACTTCAAAATGTTGTTCTCCTTCAACCATCAATGGTTTAGGAGGTACTGGAGAGGGATGCCACTGAGAAGACTCCTTATATGGTTTAAGCAGGTCGCAGTGGAATACTGGATGGATTTTTTTAAAGGTGGCAGGCATCTGTAATCGTAGTGAAACTGGATTAATTACTTTATCGATGACAAAAGGCCCTATGAATCTTGGAGCGAGCTTTCTGGAAGGTTGTAATGATTTAAGATGTTTAGTAGATAAAAGAACCTTATCTCCTACTTTCCAGTCTTTTTCTGGTGTTCTCTTAGCATCTGCAAATTTCTTGTATGTAGCTCTGGCCTCCTGCAACGAGGCAGCAATCTGAGGCCACACTTGTGTCATCTGCTGGATCCACTCATCAACCGAAGCGACTTGAGTGGTCTGCTTAGGCAGTTCTGGGATGGGTACAAAGTCTTGTCCTGTAGCTATTTTAAAAGGGGTGAGACCAGTGCTTTGGTGCACTGCATTATTATAAGCTACTTCAGCGAATGGTAACAGTTCATCCCAATTGTCTTGTTGGTAGTTAATGAAACATCTCAAATATTGTTCCAATACTGAGTTCAGACGTTCACATGATCCCGCTGTCTGGGGGTGGTAACCCGAACTCAAGCCTTGCGATGCCCCCAGTAGTTTTAGGAACGCTCTCCAGAATTTGGCAGTAAACTGGACCCCGCGATCCGAAATTATCCGTTCTGGGACCCCATGAGCTCGGTAGACATGTTGTATGAATAATTTAGCCAATTTGGGTGCTGATGGAATGGCTTGGCATGCCACAAAATGTGCTTGTTTGGAAAAAAGGTCTGTAACTACCCAAATAACAGTCTTTTTGTTGCTTTCAGGCAGGTCTACAATAAAATCCATGCTTATTTGCTTCCAAGGAGCTACAGGGTTTGCTACTGTCTGTAGAAGCCCCATTGGTTTGCCCCCTCTCTTTTTGGCCATAGCACACGTGGGGCATGTGGCTACATATTCCCCTACATCTTTTCTCATTGTTGGCCACCAAAATTGACGTCTGATCAGATGTAATGTTTTCACAAAACCAAAGTGCCCAGCTGTTTTGCTGTCGTGACTTCTTTGCAAAACCCACTTTCTAGCATCTGCAGGGACATATAGCTTGTCTTGCCACCACCATGCCCCTTGTTTGTTTACTAGCAACTGGCTGTTGCTTTTGAACCACTCATCCTGAGCAATCTGGGCATTTAATTTTACCAATAACTCTCCTTCTGGTTGTCCTTCACCCTTTTTTTTCTGAGCTCTAGTGACCACTCTTAGGGCTGCTTGGGTACATGGAATTACTGGAGCGACTACTTCCTGCCGTTTGCTATTGTGTTGAGGCAATCAAGACAGAGCATCTGCCAGAAAATTTTTTCCCCCAGGAATATACTTCAGGGAGAAATTAAATCGATGAAAATATTGTGCCCATCTCATTTGCTTTGGTGACAGCTTCCTCGGTGCAGTCAAAGCCTCTAGATTCTTGTGATCAGTCCAAATTTCAAATGGATGGGGTGACCCCTCTAACAAATGCCTCCAACAAACTAACGCCCAGCGTACTGCGAACGCTTCCTTTTCCCACACCAACCAGCGTCTCTCAGTCTCTGAAAATTTCCGGGATATGTATGCACAAGGAAACAGTTCCCCCCCTGCCCCCTTCTGCAACAACACAGCTCCCACTGCTACATCCGAAGCATCTGCCTGTATGACAAATGGCTGTTCTGGATCAGGGTGTTTTAAGATTGGTTCAGCCGTAAACAGACGCTTTAAACTTTGAAACGCCTCCTGGCACTCCTTAGTCCAGGCTAAGGGGGCTCCAGGTTTTGATGCCTTCGCCTTGTCCTTGCCCTTGGTTTTCAACAAATCGGTGAGTGGGAGTGCTACTTGGGCAAAGTTGGGTATAAACTGCCGATAGAAGTTAGCAAAGCCCAGGAAACTTTGAAGCTGACGCCTGGTTTTGGGAGCCTCCCAACCTGTAACGTCCCTCACCTTTGCTGGGTCCATTTCAATTCCCTGATGCGAAATTCTATATCCTAAATAGTCAATTTGCTGTTTATGAAATTCACATTTGGAGAGCTTGGCATACAACTGAGCTTCCAGTAGCTTTTTTAGCACCTTCCTGACTAATTGCACATGTTGCTCCATGGTTTCAGTGTAAATCAGGATATCGTCCAGATAAACCAACACCCCCTGGTATAAATACTCTTGTAACACCTCATTTATAAGTTGCATGAATACCCCCGCCGCTCCTTTTAATCCGAACGGCATTATTTCATAACGGAAGCACCCCAGAGGCGTGTTAAAGGCGGACTTCCATTGGTCTCCTTCACGTATTCGTACCCTGAAGTACGCCTCCCTTAAATCCAGCTTCGTGAAAATTTTCCCTTTGGATAAATGTGCCAACAGGTCTTTCATTAAGGGGAGTGGGTACCTGTTGTCAGCAGAAATGGCATTTAGCCCTCTATAATCCGTGCACAAACGTAGGGAGCCATCCTTCTTTTCCCTAAATAGCA
Source organism: Liasis olivaceus (assembly GCA_030867105.1). NCBI lineage: Eukaryota > Metazoa > Chordata > Lepidosauria > Squamata > Pythonidae > Liasis > Liasis olivaceus. The sequence goes on along the minus strand of CM061349.1, from coordinate 257,827,777 downwards.
CCGGTGCAGCAATTTGAGAATGCGTAGGTACAATAAAGCCCCTCTTTAGATTCTTGTCAATGAACTCCCGCAATGCTTCCAACTCTTTGGGTGTCATTGGATACATTTTCTTCCTTGGAAATTTAGCCCCCGGCTCAATCTCTATGGCACAGTCACTGGCACGATGGGGGGGTAGCTGATCTGACTCCCTTTCGCTAAACACCTCCTGCAGGTCGCGGTATTCCTTGGGAATCTGGATTGCAGCTTCCACTGCCTTTTCCCCACTCACAGCACCCATCTCTTCATCTGACAACGTTTCGGTAATTCCTTCAACTTCCACTCCCCCCTCCTTCGGGAAACGCAAGATCTTCTCCTCCCAGTTCACTTCTGGGTTTTTCCTTTTTAACCAGTTCATGCCCAGAAGCACTGGGTTGCATGCCATGGGAGTCACTAGGAATTTAATAGTCTCTCTATGGTCCCCCATAGTTAGTTCAAGCTCTTCTGTACGATACTCCACCGGCCCTCCCCCCGCCGGGGATCCGTCCAGCTGGGTAAAAATCACAGGGGTTTTGAGTCTCTTTAAGCGCAGTCCCAAGCCCCGGGCAAGGGCGGGGTTAATCAGATTTCGGGAGCAGCCAGAGTCTATCAGCGCCCGTATCTCTGCCCTCCGATTAGTCCTCACCACCCTTAGTTCCACCCAAATCTTAATGGGACTCACCCCCATCTCTTCGCTGTCCGATTCCTCCCGTGAGCTGCTTTCTTTCTCTGGAAGAGCAGCCGCCTGTCGGAGAGAGAGCGGAGCTGACAACTTCCGGGTTTTGCCACCGCCTCGTGTTGCCGCTCTAGCTCCCGTCTCGCTGCCTGCTGCCGCTGATTCCTTCCTGCCGGGCTTTGAAGACTTCGGCCCCTTCCGTTCCGTCTTCTTGCCTCCCTGCTCCGTCTTCGCTTTAGGGCACGCAGCGGCAAAATGCCCCGGCTCCCCGCAGTTGAAACAGACGCGCCGGCCCCCGCTACTTTTCGGAGCGCTGGTCTTCGCCTTGGGCGCCGCCTTCTTTGCACCGGGTAAGGGCGGAAGTCGGGTTCTTGCTTCAATGGTACGCCATTGCTCCTCCACTTCGCCGGCCATAGCGACCCATTCATTAAAGGTTTTCGGGAAACCCCGGCACAGCACCCGCTGCAGTAATTCGGGTTGCAAGCCTCTCTGGAAAAACTCAATCAGCAGCTCCTCCGGCACGTGAGGCAGCCTTTGAGCCAAGCCCCGAAATTCATAGGCGTACTCTGATACCGACTTGGACCCCTGCTTCAGCCTTTCCAGGTCGCGTCGTGCTTTGAGCGCCACACACGGGTCTTCAAAGCGCGCGCAGAGAGCCGCCATGAAATCCTCCAATTTTCTTAAAGCCCGGTCCTTCGCCCTATGCAGGCCAACCACCCATTCCGCAGCCATACCTTCAAAAAAACTGGACACATAGGAAACCTTCTCCTCCTCGCTGCGGAACAGACCCCCGTAGCCCTCCATGTAGATCCGGACCTGGGTGATAAAGCAAGCCAGCTGCTCAGCATCTCCCCCGAATTTCATGGAGATGCCCCGCTGCTGCATCGGGCTCTTCTTGGCTCTGCTAGGTGTGATATCCTCCTCCTCCTCGCTGGAAGTCTCATCTTCGGCTGACAGCTCTGCCACCTCCAATTTCCCCAAGCGATCTTTCAACGAAGGAGCCCGTCCTTTCGTCCCCGTTGCTTTCATCCCCGTCCGGTCTGGGCGTGATGATTGCACCGGCTCCCCCTGGGTTATCACCTTTACTTCCAAGGGAGGAGGGACTTTTCTTTCTTAATAACATCATCAGCCGTTGCTCGGTTGGTCCTGGTTAACGTGAGGCTTGTGACTCCCCTCAGGGTAATCTCCCTGGTAGAAGTCTGTACAGGGAGTCTCAGCAAAATGTAACGAACTGCCACTTGTTGATCTTAAAACCAGTAACTTTCCTTGCAACCAATATTGATTCAAAAGAAAGTTCATTTATTAAGAATAAGTGTACAGATCCAAAGCATTGCTGAGACTGAATAAAAGCGCGCCAAAAACTGCTTTTCTTTCTTTTCCCCCCCTTACTTCGTCCCTTGCTGGCATGGCCTTGAACATTCCAGGGCTTGTGATAAGAAACCATCTGCATCAAACGGTCTCTCCTTCCTACTCCCCCTCCCCTTTTCCAATGGCAGAACCGCAGCATGTAGAAAAAATCATTTTTTTTTTTTTTTTTAAACTAGCCATATAATAATCTATTATAAAATCTTGCGAGGATTCTGACAATCTACTTTTCTAAAAATATTGAATAAAGCTACAATATATTTTTAGAACTGTTCCTGAGCTTGAAGAGACATTTTATGCTCTGGTTTGTTGCATTGTGATTGTTTACAGCATTTTCCATACTTTAGGGTAAACTACAAAGGGGAAACTGCCTGAGACAAAGTATTTATTGATGAATGTAAATTCTGCATAAGCAAGATATTGAAAACTATTGGATCCATATGAAGTTCTGGCATAAAGAAATGACATTTTATTTCAGCAGCCTAGAAAAAAAGGGAGACTTGAAAAGGAACCTATTGAAGATATGATGCAAGCTATTATCTCTGTAAATCATATATAAACACCTTTACATTGATTGCAAGGTAGCAAACTGTATAATCACTAAAAGAAGATGCAATTCCCTTCAATTCTTGGAAGTACTTTAATTGTCACTGGCCAAAAGTGTATCTGAGTCTCCTGTATTTTATTGTTCAATCGTCACTCCAGCAATCTGTAGTTTCTCACATTTCTCACAGAATCCCAAGAGTAGACAGAGAACCTCTACCAGGGTGCTTTTTCAAATTGGGGAACAGGAAAACCAGGGATTGATGATTGGTTGATTGATTTAAAAAGACTTATATGGATGTCCATCTTGTAAAACACAACTCTGGGTGGCTCACAACAATAATAAAACCAAAACCAAGAAAACTGAGAAAAGAGGCTCCTGACCCACCATCTCCAATCCATCAATCCATACAATCCTCTGACTCCAGCCTTACCCTATCCCAACACCTGGGAGAAAAGCCAGCCCTTTATGGCTTTCTGGAAGGCTGAAAAAGTAAGGGCCTGCTGGATCCCAGAGGATAGGGTGTTCCACTGGGCAGAAGCTGCTACAGACAAGTCACACTTCCGAGGTCCCATTAGATGGCAACACTAAAGGGACAGGACCTGGAACGTGCTTACCCTATCTAGCCTAGTGGAGTAGGCAGATATGCTTAGGGAGAGGTAGCCCCACAAATAACATGGCCCTATGCCCTGAAGGACTTTAAAGGTAATAACCAGCACCTTGACACCCAGAAAGAAACTAGGAGCCAATGCAGTTTGCACAGCAGCAGTGTAAAATGGACAAACTGAGGGGTGACCAGCACTGTTCAAGCTGTCATGTTCTTGACCAATTGTAACTTCTGGGTGGTCTTCAGGGGTAGCCCATGTACAGTGCATTGTAATAGTCCAACCAGGAAGTGACCAAGGCATGAGTGACTGTAAGCAAGACCTTCTGGAATTGGTGCAATTGGTATACAAGGCACACTTGGGCAAAGGGCCCCATGCTATGACTGCTACGTGCTCCTGGAGCAGGAGTCGTGAGTCCAGAAGACCCCCAAGTTGTGAACCAGCTCTCTCTGGGGAAGTGCTATCCTTTCAAGAGTCAAGGATAATACATCACTGGTCTGGGGGTGGGGGGTGCAAAAGCAACTCTACCTCACTAGGGTTGAATTGGAGATGGTTCCTCTCCATCTCAACCTGCACAGCCTCCACGTACTGGCTGGGTTGGAGAGGACGATACCACAGCCAGTGCTGCTGAATGACCTCACCCACAGGTTTCATGTAGATGTTAAAGAGGAGAGGCAAGAGCCCTGAGTCCTGAGGAATCCCAATTGCAGGGCTAGACTTCTTCCCCCCTACCAATATTGACTGGGATTGGCCGTGGAGAAAGGAGGAGAACTGCTACAAAATAGTGCCTCCTATTCCCAATCCCCAAAACTGGTCCAGTAGGATACCATGGTTGATGGTATTGTAAGCTGCCAAGAGATCCAGGAGGGCCAGGAAGGATATTCCATCTCTGTCCTGAGGTCCCCAGAGGTCATCCACAAGTACAACCAATGCTGTCTCCATACTGCAACCTGACCTAAATTAAGACTGAAAAGAGTCCAGATAATCTGCATCCTATGCAGCTAAGAGCTAACAACTTCTCAACAGCTTCCCAGAAAGGGAAGGTTGGAGACTGGACAGAAGTTATCTAACACAGCTGGGTCCAAGAGTGGCTTCCTGAGAAGGGAGCACACCACCACCTCTTTCAAGGCAAGGCAGCACCACCCGCTCCTGCCAAGGGGCATTAGCCACCGAAGGGACCCAACTGCATTACAACTCTCAGGAGGCCTTGGTCAACCAGGAGGGGCAAGGATCCAGAACACTTGTGGACAAATTCACAACTGCAAGGACCTTGTCCACTTGCTCAGGATCAATTGGATGTAACTCCTCCCAGATAACAGGGCTCAGACATGTCTGTCACTTCTAAAACACTTTCCCAGCCAGTATCCTACTCCAAGCGAAATTGAGCAACTTTGTCCGACAGGTGCTTGGTGTAAGGTTTACCCCAATCAGCTGCAAGAAACTCTTGTGACACACGTGGGTTCAGCAAAGAAGTTTACTCAAGTGTAATGTAGGTAGGTACAGGCAAAGCCAGGGTTGGCTTGGCATAGCTTACATGGTATTTTATAGTTTCCCCATTCCTGCGCTTTACCCTGTTGCTTAGTTACAGATTACTCGCAGTAATCCCCCCTCGCCCAAATGGCAGATTCAGTCCGGTGCTTTTGTCTTTCTGATTGCCGTCTATGGGTTGTGCTGTTGTTGCCTTTGTTGGGCTTTCCTGTTTGCGTGCAAAGCCGGGAGTTCTCAATCGCTCGCTGATTGCTTCACTTCAGAGTCTCTGTGCTTTTCTTTGTCTCCAGCGCTGAGGGAAGCTGGCGCTGCTACAAAGTATCCACTTGTGGTTTGAGTTAAGCGCTGCCACCTGCCAGTAATCAGTTCGCGGTTCACTTCCTCTTTTTCTCTGCTAGCGCCTGGGCGGTGAAATTGACTAGGCGAAGCTGAGCGGTGCTTTCGCTGTGAGGTGCTGTGTCAGCTGACTCTGACACTTGGAATATTCCTCACAGTGGCCCTTTCCTGGCTCCTCCTTACCCAAGAGGGACCTGGTCACCTAAAAAAGAGCCACCAGCCAGCTATCTGCAGGTGCAATAAGAGTAGAGAAGTAAATTTGCTTCACTGCCCTTGCTACCTCAAGGTAAGTCCTAATAATACCTGTGCTCAGTCAGCTTTGTTCTTCATCTTTTGCCAGTGGTGTTGTAGGTGTCTCTTGTGTTGCTTCATCTCCTGTAGTTCCTTGGCAAACCAAGGGACTCTATGGGTTCTGCAAACACTGTGAGTCCGCACAAGCATGATCTAATCCAGGGCCCCTGTTGCATGCTTATTCCAAGCTGTGATCAAAACCAAACCATGTGCCAGAGCTTCAGGAAAATCCTCAAGCTCCTTCTAAAATCCAGTGGGGTCCATCAGTCACCTGGGGTGGGCTGACTGAAAAGGCCCTACCTCCATGCAGTGGAGGATTGGCATGGAGAACTCCAAAACCAAGATGACATGATCTGACCATGTCAAGGGACTGGTATTAATTTTCCCCAGGCCCAAATTACTATGCCATTTTGCCCCATGACAAAGACCAGATCTAGTGTGTGACCTCCATTATTGGTTGGGCTGTTAATAAATTGGATCATATTCATGATGGACTTGACCTCCTGAGCCACCTCTGACCCCAGGCCCTAAGATGGTAGGTTGAAGTCCCCCAAGACCATAAGCCTAAGGAATTCCACTGCCAACTTGGCCACGGAGTCAGGGACCTGAGGCAGAGATGCTGTTATGCTGCAGGGATGAAGGTAAGTAAGCAGGGATGTTGCAGAACAATAAATAGAAGTGTAGCACCAATTTGCACACTTTATTACTTTAAAACAATAACATTCAAAAGTACCATTTAAAAAAATGAAAAAAAGAAAAGAAATTTGTAATCATCTAGAGAATGAAGTAGAAAAACAGAAGCTTATTTCTGTGCCAAACAAAATGTCAAGAAACTGGAAGACAGATCTCAACACAGTAATATTCTGATGTTGAAAGGAAAGTAACCTTGGAAAAAAGCATAGAATAAAATAGAAAATAGTAAGAAGAAAACCCTGTTGAAGAAAGTAATTTTTGTAAGTTGACAGAGCTAGGGTCTCTCAGCAACCTTGGAAGATATAAAAGAAATACATTTTTTTGCCAAATAATCTGATATTTGCTAACTATTCTTGGATGCATGTATAATAATTGTTTCTTAGAAGAACAAATTCTGGGTACAAAAGTTCAATAAAAATGGCTCAACTTTTGAGCAGGAGAAAGTCTAGAAAACACATGAACCTTGCAACATCTCTTTGCTGAGTCAGCATAATTTATGTCAGTCAATTAACGACATTTTGCTTAAGCATTTCCTAGCTGTGAAGCCAGCTGTGTGAAAAGATACCAAATATAACCATTTAAGCAATGATCGATCAATTTTATGTTTCTTTGGCTCTGAATATCTTTGGCAGATGAAGGGCCTGGTAGGGCTCACTAGCTTGCAGTTTAAATAATTATATGGTCTTAACAAGTATTAGTTCTTCAAAATTCTTTTTATTGTCAGGCGATCACGTCTTGTCTCTCCATTCCCAAATGGAGTAACAAACCTCCTATATTTGAAAATGCCAGATTTAAAGATCGCATTCCCAAAGCAGGAATCCTTTGGTACTTGAGAGAAATAAGGGGTCCCTTTCTCTATGGAAGAAAGGGAGGAGCAGGGCCTGCAGCAGGAGATGACCAAAAAGAGGACATGGTGGATGTGGATTAAGGAGGCTTTGGTGCCACAATCTCTGGCCCAAAAATCCATCACTGGAGCTGACATTATTCGTCTTCCTCTCAGGGAATGGGAAAACCAGCTTAGCTGCCAAAGTTGCCAAAGGCACACCTTTGCTGGTTCATGCTTAGCAAATTAATCATTCTCCCTTCTTTCCTTGCCTTTGCTTCCCTTCTCTGGAATAATTCTTTAATTCTTTCTGTATTTTAACAATTTTCTTCTGTTTATTATCATGGCTGTGTATTATGAACTCTTACCATGTTTTTATGACCTGTGTTGCTCAGGTGTTTATATTTCTAGCTGCGGGTGTGAATTTGCATGTGGGTTTCAAATATTTGCTGGAATGACTATACAACCCATTACCTCTTGTTAAGAACTGGGTCTGTTTAAACATTATTCCCCTTGTTAATTATTTTACTACAGATTCATTTCACATTGTACAAATGGACTGTGGTAAAGAAAGTGCTTTCAGAACTGCAGGCATTGTATTAAGTTCTCGGTTTACGCAGTTTTTGATTTTTCTGATTTCTGAGAAATTTGCTTTGGACCACTTCCAATGCCCCTATTTTTGACACTGAGAAAGCAGAAGTCCTCACAAAAATGGATAAGAATGGTCATTTCTCATGTACCTTTCTCTGAACACGTGTGCATTGGTATGCATTCCTTTTCACATGCACATATTTTGCCAGCAAAATATGTACTGAATGCTTGGTGCAAAATGGATATAAAACGTGGACTGCACAATTTCTGCTGCAATAGCTTTAGAAAACTATACACAGACAACGTATAAAATCTAGCAGCAAAATCCATATTTACAGTATGAGACTTCTTGGACTTGATCTTTTTAAAGATACAGATAGAGATAGGTACAAATATTGGCAGTAGTATTCTGGGCATCTCTGCATTGCAGGAGTGTGAATAAATCATAATTTCTTCACAATAAGCAGGTTCTAATTAGCATTAATTCTAAATTAGAACAGAATTCCTGTAGCAGTATACATCATGTGCCCATAAATGCCACAAGGATTCCTACTGATGGTGAGGCAGCTAAAAATTTCAAGAAAATAATAGTGGCTTGTCACTGTTGCATGAAGAATCATGTCAAGAATCAGTGGAGCTCTCTGTATTAGCTTTCTATATTCCTTTTTCTTAACAGTGGCAATTTCCCAGTTTGGCAAGACCACAGTGAACCAACCATTTATCAGTAGGCATTCACACAATATACAGTAATAATATACTGTATTAACTTGAAGCAAACTGAACAGTGTGGATGAAAATTCTTCTGTTTAGATCTGCTGTCTGATGTACTACAGGGAGTTCCTGGGTTAAGAATGCCTGGTTTACGGACGACCCATAGTTAAGAATGGAGCCTAATGTAGCAAAATTTGAATAAATACACAATGATTTGAGTTAAATGCACAATGGTTCAGGTTAATTACACAATACTACTTATACAGTATTATACAATAATACTTACATACAAATTTGACTTTGGGAATGGAACTCGTTCTTAAACTGGGGACTACCTGTAACTGAAACACTTAAAGCTCTTACATGCATCAGACATCTGAGTTAAAATGTTGCCACAGTTTTGTAAGTAAAGATTTCCTCTCCCTCACCCATATGTTTTTCTTTATATACTAGATATCATCAACAAAATTCCGATAGTCATAGCTAACTGTTGAATAAACTTAATTATTTCTCTTTTTTACCTGCACCTCACATTTCTGCTTTGCAGACATTTAAGGTAAGTCAGTGATGAATGTGAGTGAAAGATATGGAAAGTTTCATTATTTTTCTGTGCCTGGTTGTATGAAAGAAAACAAGCCACCTCAAAAAGCAAACAAGAGATTTTATCTCTGGATTGAAAAGCAACACCTCAGGAGGATTAGTCAATTGCCATCCAAGTGACTTCTTAAATCATTAAAAAAGCAGCCATTTATCTTTTCAGACAAAGTCCTGTGATTTCATTTACTTCCATGTGGAACAGCTCAAAACCTTACAGAAAAGCACAGGATTCCCAACAGTTAAATCAGTCACTTGTCCAAAAGAGTGATTGGGAAACCCTATCAAAGGACCAGCAAAAAAGAAATTTGGGTTATCTGCCAAGGAGAGCTTCTGTGATATTATGCTTGGGAAGCTTCATAAGAAATAGAAAATTTCCTTTCCAGGCTCTGAATGCAGTGGAGAGACTGGAGCAGCACCATGGGTCCCCTGATTATGTAGATCAAGGAACTCCAAGTTCTGTGGAGTCCTTGGGGTTCTCTGAGCTTGGTTCTTTTCTTGCAAGTGTTTCATTACCCGGCTTTAACATCTTCAGTGCTAAAATGGGATGGGGTTTGCTCTCTATTTATGTGCTGTGGCCTGCCTTGCCAGTGCTGGTAAGGGTGGGGGTTTTGTTTTGCTCCTCTGGTAGTTCTTTGATTGGCATATGTTTGCTACTTGATTGTGTGCCTAGTGGTAACCTTTGCTTATCTGGGTGATGATTGCTGGTGATGATTGCTGGTGAGGCGATCTTCTGGTCTTTTGTCTCTTTTGAATAGTATGTAGATGCTGTTAATCTCTATGTGTCTGTTAATTGCTGCCTTGTCTGAATACCAGGCTTCCAAGAATTCTCTTGCATTTTTGGATTTAGCTTGGTCTAAAATGCTGACAGTTTCCCAGTTAAAACTATGGTTGAGTCTGTCCATGTGTTGTGAGATTAAGGAGTTTTCATCATGTCTTCTGACTGCTAGTTGGTGCTTGTGGATGCGTTCTGCTAGTCTTCTGCCTATCTGTCCTACGTAGTGTTTGTTACAGTCCTTACACTGTATGTTGTAGATGACTCCTGCTTTTTCTTCTTGGGCTACTGGGTCTTTAAAGAACTCCAAGTTCTTTAATGTGAGAGAGATTCCATTAAATGAACAACTGTTGACAGTTTAGAAGTAGAACACAATGTAGGGACAGGAATACATGGGAAATAATGTGTATTTATTGTAGTTTCAAAAACTTTAAAAGTCCACTATTATAGAGTTTGGGTACTAAGAGGGAGAGATCAAAAGCTTTGTGATAGTGAAAGAATTGGAGGAGGCTTTTGAATACAATAAGAATAGATAGCATCCCAAGATGTTTAGGAATTTATTGTTTTATTTATTTCAGTTTTGTTCCACTTTTTATTCAAATACATACACAATCTTCCCTCCATTTTTATTCTCCTTCTAGCCCTATGAGAGATGAAGGTGGGAGCTGGTGAATGACCCAAAGAAGTCACCCAGTGAGCATCACAGCTGAATGGGGATCCAAATCTGGTTCTCTTCAACCGTAGTTGTCAAATCACTGCTAAGACAAGTAGGGATGACAGATCTGAAGAGTAAAAGATTGCTGTTAAGTAGCATTCTTTCCAGATTGTATAGCTGCTCTGAGGGTAGTTACTGTGTTACCCCAAATCAGTTGTGCTTATTTCCATGATACCTGAAACTGGCTTACATTGTATTTATTTGTTTTAAGCAATGAAGATTTGCTTCAGCACAATGGAATATTAATTAAAAGGGGAAGAACTAAACAATGTTTTTCTACATCAGGATCATCACGAATGCTGTTTAGATTTATTTAGCAGTATAGGAAAATTTCATAAGGATCAGGCATGAAATGAATTGAGCAAAACAACATTCAATTTCTATCAGCTAAAGCCAAGAATAAGAAAATACAGTATTAGAAATCTAAACCTGGTTTCTAAGCATGTTTGTAGATGTTGTAAAGGTAACGCAGTTCCTAATCCATGTATTTCACTATTAAGATACTGGTATCAGTAAAACCATTCTAGTGATGACAGAGTATAGCAAAAACTAATTACAACACAGTTTTGAATTCAGGGATAACTGGTAATGTTGTATCTCATGCTCAAATTGTGTTGAATAGATTCAGAATTAGCCTATTTCCTTCCTTCCTTCCTTCCTTCCTTCCTTCCTTCCTTCCTTCCTTCCTTCCTTCCTTCCTTCCTTCCTTCCCTTCCAAAATTAACAAAGACATATCCAACACTGGGCCCCATCCATCTCAGCACAAGGCCTGGGAGAACCACCAAGTCTTCAAGTCTTTATGGAATGCCAACAGAGTGAGAGCCACACAAATTTCAAGGGGGAATCTCATACCAGAGGGCAGGTGCTGCAACAATGAAGGCATATTTCCTGGGTCCAAACAGATGGCACTATTTAATCAAAGGTACCTGGAGTAGGCCAACTCTGTTGTCAAGTACCAACTTGACAGAAACCATGGGAGATTGGCAGTCCCTCAAATAACCTGGAGCTATGCCATGTAGGGCTTTATAGGTAATAACCAGCACCTTCAATCACATCCAGAAGCATTCTGGCAACCAGTGCAGCTCGTGGAGCAGAGATGTCAGGTGGGCATACCAAGGCATGCCCATCACTGACCATACCACTGCATTCTGGACCAGCTGAAGCTGCTGAGTGTTTTTCAAGGGCAGCCTCATGTATGGTTCTTTACAGTAGTCGAATCTTGAGGTGATTCATGCATGAGTGACTGTCTGAAGGGCCTCCTAATCAAGGAAGGGGTGCAACTGATGCACCAAATGGAGTTGTGCAGATGCCCCTTGGTCACTGTTGCCACCTGCTCTTTGAGTAGGAGCTATGAGACTGACAGAGCCCCAGATTGTGCACCAAAAACATAGAAAAAACTTGGATCTAGGGGGCCTTAATAGCCACTTGATTTTGATAGGATTTAGGTTGGAGTCAGTTCCTCCCCATCCAGCCCTACACAGCCTCCAGGCACTGGAACAGGATCACAACAGCTTCACTTGGAATCAAAAGATATAATAGGGTATAATCAGCATATTGATGATACTGAACCCCAAACTAGTAGATGACCTCACAGACTGGTTGCATGTGGAAGTTAAACAGAGGTGAGACAGCATCAAACCCTGTGGCTCCCCCGGGACCTCCCCCCTCCCAGCCAACACCAACTGGAACCAGTCATGAAGGAAGGACAAGAACCACCATAAAAGAGTGCTCCCTAATTTCTAACTCCTGCAGCCAGTTCAGAAGGATACCGTGGTCAATGGTATCAATTGGTGCTGAGAGATAAAGGAGCAATAGGTTGAATGCACCACCTCTATCCTGGCTGGGACACAGGTTATCAACAAGTGTGATAATCAACTAAAATGGGTTTAAGTAATCTGCTTCCCTGGGGATTTTTGCAACTGCAGACTAACCACTTTCTCAACAACCTTCCCCCAAAAGACAATAGACAGTACAATAGTTGTCTAAAGGCATGGAATAGGGTTTTTTATTTTTAGGGAAGGGCAAACTGCTCTACTTCACAGTAATCAATAAATTCATATTTATCCTATGCAGGGGGATATCTAATTCTTAAAAATTAATTGTTGTGGAAATGAGGAGAGGGGTGGCAATGTTATAACTTATTTTGTTCCAGCTGTAGTGGCTAACACTCTAGAAAGCTGGATCTTTACATAGAATTGGGGTTGCCAAGAAAACAGCATGGATGTACCCACCTAGTCACCATGAGTCCAGCTGATTTGGAAGAGATTTTTCCATTTTTTAGAGGTTAAAAACAAGAGATTAATCACAAATGTACATCTGAGAATATAAAATGATCTTCCAGAGGAAGCAACTCCTAACTGATTGAATTATTGTAAACTATTTTATGAGGGGTTTACTGGTTTAGTCAGGAGCTGAACTTTTAATTAATTAAAATTATTTTTCATTCATTACTTTATTTTTTTTTACATGAATAAAAGAAACATGAAAAAATGTAAAACAGAGAGTTAAGAAAGAAGATGAAAGAAAAAGTGCAGAAAAGAAAAAAGAAAAGAAAAAAAGAAAAAAAGATTAGAAAAAAGAAGTGACTTCTGATCTTCTTTACAGCAGTTATAAACAAGCTTATTTTCTCTTCTCCCCCTTTAAAATTTCATACACAGTTCCCCTCTTCCCATACTGAACCCTTTTTAATTAACAAAAGAAAAATCACCCATGACATTTTTAACAGTTTTCAGCAATAAGTGCATAAATTTTCAAATTTTTGAAAAAAGGTTTTCAATCTTTTATGAAAGTACTTATTATTTTACCCCTGATCAAACAAGTCTATTTTGTATTCTTTCCTCATAAGCAATCTTCTAATAGATGTTTCATTGGGCAGAATTAACTTGGTGTTGAATATTGTAATATAATGTGATCTCTTCTTGTCTTCCTGATGTAGTGCACAGGTATATCTCTTGAAACATTTTTTAATCTTTCATATTTTTGGTTGGTTCTTTGCACTCTGTCTGCTTCTGTACCCACATCTTCCTCTTCCCATTCCATAGATTCTGTTAGAACTTCAACAGCCCTCTTCTTAATGCCTTCCCTGGGTTGTTCCAAAATTACTCTCAGTCTCAGATGGATTTCTTCCTCTCTTGGTTCCAATGATGCCACATCCAGGTCTTCATTCATTTCTCTGGTTATTATTTCCATCTTATTTTCTGGGATCTCCACTCTTTCCTTGATTTGTTTCACTTCTCCAATCATTTTATTGCAGATTCTTCCAATTTTTTATTTGCAAATCTTTCAGCCGGGTCTTTCTTAACAAATTCAATCACCAAAGTTGTCCCTGAGTTTATAATATTCTTCCCCAATTCTTCAAACATCCTTTGTAACATCCTTGCTGTAATCCCATTTCCTGGTGTTTACTGTGTTAGTAATCCCTTCTTTCACTGCTTTCCTGATAATAGCCATCTCTCTCTCCCTCCCTCTCTCTCTTGATTTGTCCAAAAAGGGAAAGCAGCAGCCAAAAGGGAGCCTTTCATTTTCCTTTTTCCTTTCTCTATGTTCCTAACTCTTTAGTCCCATTCAACACATTCTACTTTCTATGCACTTTAACAGTGGCCCCTTGTCTTTTTGTCTAATAAAATCCACTAATCATTTCTCTTGGAAAACCCAAACACTCCTCTTTCCCACAGGGGTATGTGCTATTCATTCATTCATTTATTTATTTATTTATTTAATTTGTTTAATTAATTCAAAAATGCTTTAAAATAATCAGAGTCCAAATTCAGCTAAACCCTTTCTCTGTTTTAAATTTTCATGGTCCAAACTCTTAGCAAGTTTTTTGCTGTAGATTATTTAAATCCTTATAACTATTTATTTGCATTTCCCTTTAATCATGAAGGAGCATTCACTGGGCAGCCTGGTTACTCTGCTGCTCAGATCTCTGTGACTTTTAAATAATTGTAATCCAAATGTGTTCTAGAAAGTGGAGTTAGGTCAGACCCAGTGTCCGTGATAGGCTGCTGAGGCTGTGAGCACAATCTTCCTTCCTTGGCTCCAGTCACCCTTTAGTCATGAGGAGGCTTCCTCATGTGGAGCTGCCTTCTGGAGCACGCACAGGCAATCTCTTTGGATTCTCCTTGTCAAGAGAAGCTCTGCTAGTCTGGGCTCACCGCCCAGTCACAATTCTCCACCTCAGCGTCATCTCTGCTCTTTGGAGATGCATCAGTCTGCCATTTTCTCCATCTGGAAGCCCCCAGAAGCTGAACTTTTGATGGAGAAACAGTAAACCAGCTGCTTCACTTCCTCAATATTAAATTTATAACAATTGTTCTCCAATATAGAGACCTATTTGGGACATAACAAAAAGGACTGGAGATTGTCAATAGCAGGAATGATCCCTGTCTCTCACAAGTTATGTTCATTCTGTCTCATTTTCAAAGGCAACTACACTTTCCATAACAATGTCTGCAGTGAGGAAATTTCACATATAGAACTATACTAGTGTTACCATCTCTGAACAGTAAAAATTCAGACAACCACTACGTGGCTGTAAAGAGAAATGGAATATTCATTAACACAAGTTAAGTGCAAGTTAAAAGCAACCCATCTTAGTCCACTATTTTGTTTGTCATAGTGGTCAACCTGATGCTTCTGGAATACTTGCAAACAGTTGAAGATATATTGCTTTCCCACCATTGTTCTCCTTCAACCTTGTTTGGAAATTTGCTGCCTGCAATGGGGAGGTAACATTTAGTCTTCAAATCCAACTGCCCCATACAGATGTGTCCTTCATCGATTTATCCAAATCCCTTAGAAAGCCCAAGTTAGTAGCCATTTCTACATCAGGTTTTGTCTGAAGAAGTACTTCCTTTTGCCTGTTTCCTTCCAATCAGCTTCACTGGAAGGTCTCTGGTCCTAGTTTTTGGGGAAGGAGAGAAAAATTTCTCCCTGTCCCCTTCCTCCGTGCCATGTATGATTTAATAAACCTCAAGTGTGTCCTCTCTTAGTCACAATGCTAAAGACTTCTAAACTTCCTAGCTTTTTCTTGGGGAAAAGGAATTTGGCCCTCCTCATTTTGGTTACACTTTTTTCCAGCTCAATTATATCATTTTTCAAGTGTGACAACCAAAGCTGTTTACAGTACTCCAGAAGCAGATGCACCATAGGCTTCGTAAAAACATTTGTAAAAATGCATTACAGTGTTGGTGTTTTAGTTTCATTCTGATTCCTAATGATCCCTACCATCAAATCTGTCTTTTTTAGAGCTGCCACATGTCAGTATCTTCATTGTGCTATCTTCTATGATCCCAAGATTTTTTGCGTGGTTTATGACAGACTCAATGTGCATCAATGTGCATGTGGAGCTTTCCTTCCTTCCTTCCTTCCTTCCTTCCTTCCTTCCTTCCTTCCTTCCTTCCTTCCTTCCTTCCTTCCTTCCTTCCTTCCTTCCTTCCTTCCTTCCTTCCTCCCCAATATGCATCATATTACACTTAGATTGAATGACATCACCATTCGCCCAATTTAAAAAGATCCTTCTGAAGCTCTTCAGAATCACATTGGTGTTTATAACTTGGAGTAGTTTAGTATCATCTGTGGACTTAAGCACTTTACTGCCACAACTGTTTATGAACAAGCTAAAATGCATTGACTTCGAGAGGCTCCACTTCTTTACTTCTTTCCATTGATAAAATGGCATTGATTCCTACACTCTGCTTTCTGTTAGCAATCCATGTAAGGACGCATTCTCTTACTCTGTGGCTACTTGGTTTTTTTGAAAATACAAGTATAATTCTATTGCAGACATCCAGGTACCTGCCTGGATAAGAGATGCATGCACCATAATGATCACCTGGGTGCAGACATGTGTGTGTGTCATGTATGTTTATAAATGAAGTACGTGTATATGTGTATGTATATTCTGTACCCAACATATGGGATTAAATCAGTTATGTTTATGGAGCAGTTTTCAGAGGATGTAACTGAATTTAGCTTCTTTTGGCCACCTGCTTGTTAAAGATAAGGTTCTTCATTCATGTTAATTCAGCAATTTTATGAAACAATTGTCATACTTCTGTAATGACATCAAATTTTCAATGTTTATACAATTGGGAAAATTATTTTTAATAATACCAGGTAGATTATATACCACTATCAAAGTGATACAGAAAAGCATAGTGTAGAATTAACCAATTCTGCTGTATGGTGAAGGATTGCTTAAACGGTACTTTTTTTTTTTTTAGTGTAGAGACTATCCTATGTATTTATAAGTAAAAATGTCTTTTTGCTGTGGATTTTCATGATTATGGCCCATTATAGTAACATTTGTAGAAAAAATGCCTGCCACATATGCGGGGTTGTTGTGGTAATAATAATCGTTCAGTTAGGGGAGGGGAAAGAACCATTGTTAACCTTTGTAACATGTAAACATTATAGGATAATTAATTTTAGTAATAGCACAGTGGTAAAAGCCCGAAGCAGTTGCTGCAGATGGTAGCCTAATAGAAAAGCCATCGTGGGGTTGTAGGGCCATACAGTATGAAATCTGAGATAACAAATTGCAAGTTCTCTCTCTCTCTCTCTCTCTCTCTCCCCCTCTGTCCCCCTTTCCCCCTCTCTCTCCCCGCCCCCCCCCCCCCCCCCCCAGAAATGTATGTGGTATTTTGTAGGACACGTCCTCTTGCATCTAGGAATGGAGGAAAATTTCATTCAGGTTACCTTTCTATCTCGCTATTAAATTTGGACTTCCTGAATAAGTATACATGACAAAATGTAGTTATTGTTTGGTATTCATTCTAAAAGGCCTGATGCAACAAATAACATGTACAAAAATGTGTATAAGAGGATAAAATCCACACAGAAATAGTGGAATATTTTTCAAATGTTATAGGAAAGAAAACCACTTGAAAAATGTGTATATTAGAGAAACATATACATATAATGTATAGTTTGGGGAAAATGATAATGCAAATGCATATAAATTTCAGTTGCATACTGACAAAATAGGATTAAACAAAGTAATGAGAAGTGGGGAGCAATCAAAATCAATGGAATGATCGATCCTTAGTGATATCTAAGCATAAACCTAATTCTCAGGATATCATTTGGGTGCTTCATTATAGTAGATTAATAGTGAAATTTCAGAGAGGTACAACATCTTGACAAAGCAGCATGGTCCCATAATTTCTAAGAACAAAGCAAAGCAACTATGGTTTGTTTTGCTTCAGAGCTCCTCCTGGCCTTCCCCAGTGTGGGGAGGGGTCTTCTGCTTTGACACTTATTGAGGCCACCCTGCCGGGAGTCACTTTGGCCTCTGAAGGACTCTGAGAACACCCAGCCTGGATAACCCTTAGCTAGCTTTATGGAGGAGGCTCCTTTGAACCTTCTCATGTAGCACAAGCCCTCTGGGAGAAGGCTGAGAAGAGTTTTGAAGAAGAACAATGCAAAACAACACGGTCACCTTGCTTTACTCTCAGACATATTGGGAATTGTTGATGCTTGCAAAGCTCTTCAAGGGGGGAGGGCTTAATTTGAAGCTTTGTTGAAATGAAACATGTCTTCATTGGTTTACATATCCGTATTTTTTACTGTACCATTCAAATGAAATATCTAAACCATATATGCAGTTGGGGAGACATGTGGAGTGTGCTCCTAGTGGTTACCAAAACCTTTGCCAACATAGAAGCTGAGGTGCAGCAGGCTTCCTCCTGTGGTGCCTAGCATTCTACCAAAAAATTAATTAGCACCATGTACAAGACAATTAACATCTCCATGCCAGAGCTTTTGACAAACATTACAGATCTAAAAATTATTTCAGGCTAAGCTGCTCCAGTGTGGTCCTTGGGCCATCCTGTAGCATATGCCAGATGGCTTGCCTAGAACTTCCATATGCATTGATGGTCTTCCAGCGTGGGCAATGCTGTCAAGCACTACAAGTAGTCTTGAAGCTTCCCAACTTGATCACACTTTGGCCAGTGCTGGCAGAGAAGGCTGAGAGAAGTCTTCTCCCATAGTAGAGTCTGGAAGCAACTGAAGCCACCTGCATTGCTTCATGGAGGCAAAGCAGATGGCCTTTCCCACAAAATGCATCATGTTGCCTCCGTTGTCCAAGCCACGTTGCTAAAGGAAATCTACATTTTTACAGGCCTCATAAATAGCACCCATGTAGAAATGGGGAGAGATTTGTTCAGCTTGAATTTTAAAGTCAATATCTTCAATCTACATTTTCTGGATACATGTGCAAACATGAATGTAGTGCTATAGCACTATCCATACTTTTCTGAATGTTGCAATATAAACCTTTTTTTAAAAAAAGTCTCCAAGTTTAATTCATCTTCTGATGACTCACACATATATCCATGAACTTTTATTTCCAATGATGTAGAAGTGGTTTATCACTGCATCCTTCAATTATCCACTGTAGCTTGCAGCCTGAGATTCTTAGTGGTGTGCCATCCAAATGCCAACTTGATCTGCCAAGGACAGCTAGGTTCTGCCATTTTCTATAATATTAACAAAAATGTGGCTCAAAATGTGTGGGTTAGGGAAAATTGCTTGTACAACTAGCAGAAATTTCCAGTGACCACCTTCCAAAATAATCTAATTTCAGATCAATGCTTTGCCATGGAACTTTCACTGCTCAGAGAAGTGGAATGTATGTAACAGTATATGGCAGCAAGAGACCTTGGCTCTGAAAAGAGTAGCTAAAGTTAAGTCCTGGCATAGATTAAACCCTTATTTGTCAACAAAACATAATGGCCTAATTTAAAGGTACTTGGGATGTGCCAGATGGCAGTAGTGGCACCTTGGCATGAGAAGCATTTGGGACAATGAACATGGACATTTACTGAGATATCAAAGCCTACATCTGCCTTCCTCTCTTCATATGGTCATAAAATCAACATTTTGGAAGTGTTGGATTTTTGAAGCAGAACAAATTGAATTGTGCAGGTGATAAATTCAGAATTAGAGGTCCTGTTTGGACTCGTATGCAGTATGAATCTGTGTGTAAGAGGAACTATGTCCTTTTATATCGTATTAACAAATGTTGATTATGGTTACATAATTTATTATGCTGAATCATTCCCATAATGCAGACAACAGAAAGCACATCACTCCATAATATATTATGTTGATTGGTTTTGTTGGCAGATGTGAGAGAGCATCATTGCTCATTATATACTAGGCTTAATTGGCTTTCCTCTGAATTACATAGACAATATTCTCTTAATCTGCTCACACAGAGGGTACTTAAATTCAGAATTTCTGAATTATGGTTTAATTGTTAACATTTTTCAGGTAACAGTTTTGCTCTGAGATTGAGTTATGAACCCCCTAAAAATCCTTGAAGAGAAATACTGTTAACAGACATAAAGGTCATACCAGATACAGTCAACGGAATCAGAATCTTCCCTTTGAAAACTAACCTAGAGCCACCTACAAAAGCTATTTATGATCTTACATTTTTATGGCACAATAACTTTCCAAGTATTTAAGTAGCAGAAGGAGGTGGCTTCATACACGTGTACACATACAGACACGCAGACACACACACACACACACACACATATGTATACATGAGATCTAGTACTTGGGTTTGTTTAAACACCAATCTTTACAGCAGAATCTCTCTGAGTCAAATAAATTGCATGGAATCCAGTCATGGCAGCACATAAAAGATAGTCCACCATTCACTGAGCAGCTATTTATACCATTATGTCCATATTTCCATGCTGGAAGCCAAACTGTGTAACTATTTTTACAACTCCAATACATCCTTAGATTTTTAATTTCACGTGGATGTCTAATAGAGTTCTTACCATATAGTGGAATGTTGAAAACACTGTATTTGTGTCCTGCTACGTGGAAACTGTACATATGTGGTTATTACCTGGAAAATGCTTTCTTTTTTTCTCTCAGGCACACATTTGGGATGAATGTTTTGTTCTGCTTGTTTTTGGATAATGCATACACTACAATATGCACACTTCTGTGTATGGGGTACTTTCCCAAGCCACAAATATAAAAAATAAGCAACCACAAAGGAGGTAAGCAGGATATATATTGTAAATTGTATAGAGTAGGGTTCCTCAACCTTGGCCACTTTAAGACGGGTGGACTTCAGTTCCCAGAATTCCCCAGCCAGCAAGAGGAATTCTGGGAGTTGAAGTCCACCCATCTTAAAGTGGCCAAGGCTGAGGAACCCTGGTATAGAGCCAAGCAATCCCATGTAACAATCAAGAACAGTGAAAAGAAAGTAAGAGTAAGAGAAAGCAGTAGATGGTTATTTTAAACCTTAAACTCACATTCTCAACAAGGATGATTTCTTTCTTCCTAAGAACGGCATCACAAGCAGTACAGAGGAAGCATTTATTCTTAACATTATAATTATAGCGAAAGCAGGACTGGTTTGAAGAATGTGGGGCCCAAAGAACAACCAGTTTGGAGGCCTCTTATACACAGAGCCCTAGATTGACATCGCAAAGAGATTCTTGCAAAACGAGATGTTAAAACGATGTAGACAAATGAAATACCCACAGAATCTGTACTACAAATCAAAAATTTATCTAGAAGAAACAGAGTGGGTGGAAAATCTAAGTACTTGCTACAACTAAAACCAGAACTTTTTCTCTTGGGACTGATGGATAAACAGTTGGAAAAAAGTTATGGAACTTTGTTTTTGTATATGAAAACCACAGCAAGATTATTGTATGCCCAAAGACGGAAAGATTTGGCAATGCTTACAATGGAGGAATGCTTGGTGAAGATGATAGAACTTGTTGAGATGGCCAAATTGACTTGTTTGGTTAGAGAAAAGATAATATTTACATTTACTGCTGACTGGGGAACTCCTTATGGACTTTTTGTGTGAAACAGAAAAAAAAATGAATTTATGATCATGGTTTTGAGGATTAGATAGGATAGATAATAGAAGAAGAAAGTCATGATGTAACTTTAGAGAAATAGGTAAATCTCCAGTTGTACTTATAACTGCTGTAAAGAAGATCAGAAGCCACTTCTTTATATCTTTTTTCTTTCTTTTCTATTTTTCTTCTACCTTTTTTCCTTTTCCTTTTTGCACTTAACTTTCTCTTTTATTTCTTCCTTTTTCCTTTTTATGTTATTTTAGTGCATTAATTTTTATTCTTTTTAAAACTTGCGGTAAAATTATATTAATAAAAAGAAAATCTAAGTACTTGCTGCTTTTATTTTTTTGAAAAAATAAAATTCCTTTTTTAGAGAGCCGTGCTTCCCCTGGCATAAAGACAGAAACTGCTTTTATTTTTGAAATGCTATTTTCCTTGCTTTGTCCTCTACACTTTACATTAACTGCTGTAGCAATTGCCCCCATTTCAGCTCACAAATAAAACAGAACAAAAAACCGATCACTCCAAAAATCTTCCAACGTCCAGAAGTTGTTTCTAAGTCTTCATTTATTTCTTCTCTTTAAGCTAGTTACCTTTCCAAAGGAGGACCTATCCTCTTAACTCATAACTCCCAAGTATACTTAAGAATCTTTGGTGAAAGACTTTGTCAAAAGCTTTTCAAAAGTTTAAATACACAGCGTTAGCTAGATCATCTACCTACATGTCTGTTCCCACTCTCAAGTAACAGCCATTCTCCCCTGTTTTTCTCTTCCTTTCCACACACAGCAGGTAACAAACAGGATGGGAGGACGGCTGGGGTCACTATCAGCAGCCACTTCCTATTCCCTGTGGGGCCAGGGCAGCAAGCTTCTCAGTCCCACTTGCAATCCCTCTTAACAGGCAGGAGGGAGAAGTCTGGCCCAGACAATGGGGCAGCAGCCCATCAGGTTAGACTGATGAGGTATAGAGCCCTTGATCACTGCTAGTCGTATATAATCTATCAGGTAGGCAGGACAGCGTGCCTCTTCCATGTTCCTCAGTAAAACCTGCAGAGAAGATGACTTGCATCTTTCTTTCCTCAGTCTCTGCAGCGGCTGCTGTTGTCACTTGCAATGTCCTGTGCTGCTTCTCCTCCATTGACCACCTGGCCCTGTACATTCAGACCTGCAGGGAAAGAAGCAGGGGCTGGCTCAGCCAGGAACAGAGCAAGTGGACCAGACACAAAAGACTGATAGCAACAGTAGGCAGAGGATCACTGTGGCTGGTAGAGCACAGGGAGGGAGGAGTGGGGTGGACCCCTGCTTAGGGGGACCCTACTTTTCTACGACCTCCTCAAATAAGCCTTGTTTAACTTTGATTTCTTTTGAATTGTCTTTATGGTTACATGTGACTGCTCTTATTATTATTTGCAATATATGCAGTATTTTGTGCATCTCTCTTTTGCCATTCTGCCTGATTCCATGTATTAGAGTGATCCTTGTTCTCGTAGTGCTTCTGCAAGTCAGCAGGTTGTTTTATTATTTTGCAAATGGAATTTAAATAAACTTGCAAGTTCAGGTGAACAATATATTCTGCTTGGTTGGCAATTGGATTTGTGCACTAATCCACAGTTTCTAATTTGCAGGGTCTATTAGCCCATGCGATCCATACCATAATATATTCAAAACGGATTAATTGAAAGAGAATAAGAAGCATACAGACCAAATAGATTGAAATGACTCATGAAACCAAATGAACCTGGCTAGACTGAGTTTATTGGATGATCATATCAGTAAAAGAGAGTAAGAACCTAAATTGGGCATCATCATTATATTATACCAGTGTTATATCATTTTGTACTCACCCCCAATGCATTTCTGGTTCCAGTTTCAGGTAATGTTATTAACCTATAAAAGCACATCATAGCATGAGACTATAGTGTCTGAAGAAACACTTCCTCCCATTTGTTCCCATCCAAATCCTAAAGATATCTCCAGAGACGCTTCAGTGGTGACCTCAGTACTGGCCCCTAACTCTAGAATGGTCTCCCTGAGTCATGCCTAGCCCCCCTTCCCCTTCCCCTTCCCTTCATTTCTCCAGACAAAAACATAGAGGAGAAGGTTATTGTGAGACTAGGCTGAAGCTGCCATAACCTAAAGATGAAGCAGGCACGTAAGCAGAGAGGACAAAAGCCAGGAAACTTATCTATGGGATCTCTTCGGGGAGGTAGATAAGAAGGAAGCAAGTCATTAAGGAAAAAAACAAAGGGCCTAAACCAGAAAAAAAAAGTTGGGCCTGAGCACATGGAAACCCCAATCCCATCAACAACTGCCAGACTTGTGAATCAACAAAGCAAGGACTTTTGGGGATAAAATGGGTCCCAAAGCCTGCCCACTCTGAGTCGTCTGAGCTATCCAGACTTGGCGGCTTCCATCCCTCTAGCTAGTGCCTGGCAGCCTAGTTGGGAAGGACGTGGGTAAGTGTGGATGAGTGTGTGTACATGTATGAGAAAGAGCAAATGTACCATGCAACCAGTAAAGTTTTGCTGTTACTTTAAATTCACTGGGTCTCCGTGTATTACAAAGAACCTCTTGTGCCTCAGTGTTCGGTTGGAAGTGATGTGTGTGTATCCCTAATTATTTCCCCGCTGTTGACCAGGGCTGTGTGTCTGTCTGCTCCAGCCGCACCTATCTGGAAAACCCAGGTAGAAAACAAGGGGGGCTGACAAGATCCGCGTGCCTCAACAGGCTGTGAGTGTGTGAGTGAGTGACCATAAGCCGAACCTGGGAGCAGCGTGTGTAACATTATTCTAAAACAGGAGAAATTCCTCTTCAATATCCAGATCCTAGACTATAAGCATGTCCCTCCAAATTTATAGGGTTGTCATATAATATAACTGAAACCTTATGAAAAAGGGCTCTTAGTTTCCATCATATTTACTTTACATTTGAAAACCAAAGGGATAACACAGACACAGACATTGAGAAATCTTCACACATTTCTCTCATTTGGACATCCTGTCTCCATAAGGGTCGAGGCCATAAAGTGGGGGGGGGGGGGTTACCCTGAACTCTGACTAGTAACCAATAGGTCATCAGGAAGATAAGTTTCCCCCAGTAATAAGGAGGATCCAAAACTTATGCCAATTTCAACCAATCGTTCGTTAATTGCTGTATGTCTTTGTAAGGAACATGTATAAAATTGTCTTCTTGGGGCGTGGGAGGGGTCTCCTCTGCCTTAAGGGGAGACCCCAGCTGACTCAATTGGCTTACTTTCAATAAAACTTTAAAATCTCAGCTGGTACTTTCGTGTTTGATCTTCTGCCGGACTGAATCCTAATTGGGGAGAGTCAGAAACTCTCAAATTTTGCTAACAGAAATGGGGGCTCGTCCGGGATTTTGTTAAGTGTCCAGTGATCCTGAAAGGGGGGAAGATCTGACGATTCCTGCCTGGGAATTTCCCTTGAGCTGCGCCAGAACAAGTGAGTACATTCGGGTACTCTGAGCAGGTTTTTCCAGTTAAGTGATCCTGAGGGGGGGAGGCCCTTTGGGTCTGGTGACCCCTAAGGGATCCCCAAAGGGGGAAGAAAAAACCGGCAGTCCAGTTGAAAGGAACGGTGTGTCTGTGTCTATTGTCTTGTCTCCCGGAGGTGACCAGGACTGCTCAGTGAACGGGGTATAGATGCCCCAATTTGGCACGAGGTCTGAGACCAACAACTGCCAGAGTTGAAAGCCAGTGTGCTCCGTTCGCCAGTAGCGTGTCCCGTCTCGCTGCGAGTGATGGTGTGTGTGTGTGTGTGAGTGTGAGTGAAAGCAAGCCGGACCAGGGAAGAAAAACCTAGCGCTAGGTGTATGGAAGACTTCTGGCATGGGCAGATGTGCCAGTAAGCCACACCCTCACAGGGGGATGCCTCTTGGGTATGTAATTAAAAATTGGCGAGCTCTGGGAGATTCCCAGTCCGGGATGATGAAATAAAAATTAATTTATCTTCGTAACAAACACTATAAAAAAAACTAAGTCTGCATTTCTGTGGGCGTGGCAAAACCCTGGCATATTTGCTGCCTATGCTTTGGGTTGCTGACCACCCAGCTTCCTTTTACTTGACAGAATAAAAAGCTGTTTCTTTCTAACAGCCTTCTCCTGAATTCTTGGCATTGGAAGAGGCATGGAAAACTGGTGAGGTAGGTTCTTCCAAAAAGAAGAGGGTGCTTGGCCATACCCCGAACCGAAGAAAAGGTCCGAGAAATCTCCTAGGAAGTCAGACCTGTGGATTCCGGTGTCCTGCCCCCCCCCCCCAACCTATCCCTTAAACGGCCAGCATCGGCTGGTGGGAGGCGAGGGTTGATCCCACCACTTTTAAATTCTCTGAGGCCAGTGACTGCTGGGAGGTGGCACAGGGAGGGAGGGAGGGGCCGTTGGGACTGGGAATCCAGGGTCAAAAAGGAAAGGTATATTAAAAAAAAAAAGTGAAGGAGTGCATGTTCTTCTGTTTTCTTTTTTCCTGGTGCAGGAAAACATTTGGCCAGAAGTGAAGGTAGGAGTAAAAGTCTGAAGGCTCAAATGTTACTGTAATGGCTAACATCTTTGCAACATGCTCCAGTATTTTGTAGTCAGAGAAGGTGGAGGGAGGTACATTTTTTTTTGCCCTATTGCTTAATTGCTGTGCTGCCCCTGAGAGTGCTTTGCATTTCAACTTTTATCAGCAATCTCATTCTCTGCTTTGCAACAAAAATCCAGCATTGGCCCTAAAGGGGGTCTTCATGTGTTTTACTTTTAAACTAAATGGGTTATGAGGAAGACTTTACTAGGTTTCATCTTTGTCCCTCAATATGGATTTTATGAACAAAAAGGAAACAATGTTTGGGACAATATTTGATAGAGCTTCCATGGACTGGTATGGTCTATCTGGAAAAAAACCTTTCGGCTCTGGAAGCAATCAAGGCACTCTAAATTCCTATGTCAATGCAGATTCCTTCTTTCCAGCTTTCCAACTTCTAATTCTAGGAAATTATTAAGAATGAGAAGGTATTGAAGTCCTTAGCAGTTGAAGTATATAATGATGTCTTCATCTAAGTAGAAATGTGATAAACAGTCCACGTTTTGTCTCAGGGTTGCTTGCATTCACCCATACCCTTTCACAGTATGAAGGCCTGCTATCTGGGTATGCATTTCTACAATTAGGCTAACCTCCCATGATTTGTCTTCCCTATGGTAGTAAGAATCAGCCTAGCAGCTTCATCCTACACTGCATGATCAGGTAATTCATCCTAACAAGGCTCAAGGATCCCTATAGAGGTGATCAATCTGGGATCTGGGACTCAGCCACTCTCTGCACTGGGTTCTTCAACTGGACAGCATTTCTCTCTCTTTCTCTGTGTAATAACAAAACAGTTTCCTCAAATTAATGCATTGCATGTCCAGCTACTACTAACTGATACTAAATGCAACAGGATTTCTACAACATTTTGAATACTTTTTGTGCAAAGCTACCTTAATAGTCCAATCTTTCAAATTTGAGCCATTCCTTTGAATATGTCATGGTGCCTGCCTCATGGAAGAGCCTCCTCTGACCCTGCTGGCCTTCCAAAGAGCAGTGCAGATCTGGCTTTTCCTCCAGGCACTGGGACCAGCCAGTTGATGGCATGGTTAACTGATCAGTGTGAGTTTTACTGGTGTGTTTATTGTTTCAAATGGTTTTTGGTTCTAATTGTATTACGATTTTTATTCTTGTTTGTTGGCCATATATGGCTGTTCAAAAAACAAACAAAGACTGTCTTTTGGACTTGAAACAACTTCTCCAGATTTCCCTGCAGAACTTCTGTTTGAAGATACACAGAAAACCTTCAGGCTCTCAAAAAGACTACATCCTTGCCTGAAGCAAAGGGTTTTGATTATTACTTTTTGAATATTTTGAAGAAACAAAGGATTCCTTCAGTGCTAATATGAGACAAGCCCCTTTGGGATCCTAATCTATACAATTTAAGGATTACATCTTTTCTCCCTCATTTAATTTATTAGATTTGTTATGGCTGCCCACTCCAGAAGACTCTGGGGAGCCTTATATAGTACAGGATGGTGGCCCGTATAGGGCAAAAGTTCGGTCTGTTCAGTCTGACCATAACAATGACAGAGAGCGAGGGGTTACATAAGCGTAGCAAAGCCTCTTGTGGAAAAACAAGAAGCACTTCATAAATGCCTTCGCCAAAGGACATTTATGTTGGGGTACAAAATCTCAATTGTACCAAATTATCTTAGAAACTGTAGCAATCAATAGGTGAGTTGTAAACAATGGAAGCTACAATCCCATTTCCTCCGGGATGTCAAAATTCAAAATCCCGTTTTTTGGTTTTGAATGGCTATAACTATATATTTTTGGGATAAGTCAGCAGGGAATAGAGTTCAAAAGAGAACTCAAGCAGTGCCCATAATATTTCACACCATGTCCTTTTCAACATCCTGGATAGGGGAACTATGATTTCATTGAATGGCAAATGGGGAAAAAAGTATCAGTTTAGGTTGAAGGGCATTAATACCCTGGAATTACTTCAAATAGCCATGGTAACAAGCTCTGCAGGAATGGCAGTTACTCATATTTCCATAGAAACAGAATTTTAAAAGTGGAAATTACCTTTAATTTAGTTCTGTTACTTTTCAATGACAATAACACAATGTGCATTTTCCTCAGCTAAATACATACAAACTGTACTTTGGCTTCAGGACTGTCTAGGACTTGTTCAGAAATATTGAGCATTATTCCAAGATATTGATTGTGTTATTCCTTTTAATAGTAAGTTCGAATGAATAGCCCTGTAAGATAATAATTTGCTTAACATATAAAATAGATATTGATACAACCAGCAAACAAGAAAATAAGCTTAGATTTTTGTTTTTATATTACAATTATTTTAGGGCTGGCAATTATTTCCCTGTCAAACTTTCTTTCTAATAAGGGCAGGGATTGGGAAAGTGAAGACAATTGAGAAGTTTCACCAAATCTCAGTGTAATAAGTAGTAGGGCTGTGTGAATGTCTGAAAGAATGTTTCATTTTGATAAAGTTCACACAAGGGTTCCCCTTTCCTTTGCAAAACAACACATACGCACACACGTTTATTTAATCAAAGTGAAGCATTTTCTATTGCTCTGATGTTTCTATCAGGATTTTCTCATGGGAAGAAGGTCATCCCGTTAGCTATACAACAACAGGTGTCGAGATTATTCTATGAAGCTAATGTAAACAAAGTATCTTGTGATTCTGTTATGTTTTTTACTGCCACCTACTGTAATGTGTATGTTAGTTATTCAGTGGGGGTGTACATGCTGGCAATATAACGGGAGGGTTAGATGCCCAGCCTGTTCAGTGTGTTTGTCTTGTAAAAAGTTAATCATGTAGTTTATGGGTTATGTAGTCTTAACTAGTAACCAAGTAGTGTACCTCTTCTCTGAGAGTGTTTTTTAGCTAGAGACTTTGTTGTGGTTAAGTCTTGGAAGCTAAGATGAGAAGAAGTCTTTGTTATATCATATATTTTGTATGCAACTTGTATTTTATGAAGTTTTGCATTTTTATCAATAAAGACCAGTTAGTTTATATTTTCTGACTGGATTTTCTTTGGAAAGCTAACTAACTAACATTTTGCAAGCTCTTATGCTGATGTGTAAGTTACCTGAGAGCAGGATTTTTGGGACCTTTTTGCTGCACTCTGCGCAACAGGTTATGGGCCCAGGGCTCAGAGCTCAGGACCCAGGGCTCAGGGCTAAGTTTCTGAGTCCAGAGGGGACCCAGGATGCAGAATCAGGACCAAGTGCCCAAGACTGATGACTGAGGTCAGTGGTTCGGGAACAGGATTCCAGGCATGAGGTTCCAGGAATGATGTCCAAGGCGTGAATCCAGGAGTGCTGGAAGCAAGGACTGAAATTCCTGAGTGACGGGTGATTTATGGATTTATTACCCTGCCTGTGACTGTTTCGTTTGAGGTTTGGATTTTTTCTCTGTGGTTGAGTGCTTGTTTTAAGTGAAATATGGCAGCAGCTCCACCTGCAGCAGTGAGCCTTCCACTTGAAAGGTTGAATTCAAAGAATTACCAAACATGGATATAAAGATAAAATCTTTTCTTTAATCTTTGATAAAAAGTATTTTTATCAATAAAGACCAGTTAGTTTATATTTTCTGACTGGATTTTCTTTGGAAAGCTAACTATGGATATTGCATTTTGCAAGCTCTCATGCTGATGTGTAAGTTACCTGAGAGCAGGATTTTTGGGACCTTTTTGCTGCACTCTGCGCAACAGTTTCATCTGGCATTTTCAGTTGCTAAAGCAGGCTTCTGGAGCCACTCCATATGCATCTCATTTACAGTTAATTATGAGGGCTTGCTTACCTGTTGTCTATTTTTTAAAGGTATGACTGCATGATTTTTGTACTTTAAAAACGAAGCCAATGAAATTAGGCTCAGAAAATGTTGCTCTGTCATTTCTAGAACTTTGTTTGGAATAAACATGGCTATCCATGTGGCTGGCCATCCTCTTCCCATACAGTATTCTGAAAATAAGTTAAGGTATCATGCAGTATGTTCTCTTGGAAAATGAGGTATTTGTAGTTCATTTCAAAAAAATGTGAGATGCATTCCTGGCTGATATATTGTGAAGCTCTCTTTGTACAAAAAGAGCCAAATTCTCTTTCCCATAAACAACTGAGATGTGCTGAATTAGTACTTGGGTGCTATTTGTACCTGGATGACCATGAGTTACCTAAAACGTAACCCTGGTAAGACTGAACCACTGGTGTTAGACAGGGGGAAGTATCTGGGAGAACGGATACAGAAGAGTGATCCTATATCATTCTTTTAGGTATCCATCCAAATATGTGAAACTTGAGAAATGGGTGTCATCATAGACCAGTTTCTTACTTTGTCATGTGAGGTGAGCTCTATGGTCATGATTTGTTTCTCTCAAATAGAGGCAACTTTGTCAGACCTGTCTTTTTCCTCAGATACTGATCTCAGTATGACAGTGCTCTGATAATCTCCAGGTTAGACTATTCCATCTGTTCTCTGTGGGGCTTCTCTTGAAGCAAAGTCAGCTAATTTAGGCATTGCGAAATACAGAAGCATGATTGGTTTATGTAGCCAGGATAACATAATTTTGATTTCCCAGCATGTAAGGAATTACAGCCTGCAGGATCTCAAACTCCCACTGGTTACCACCCTACAGCAGAAGCTCCCTCCTACGTCATCTGCTAAATGTGTGGACTTTGCTGATGTGTTTGAAAAAGGGAAGCACAGAACTTGTCTGCCCAGCAATTCTGTGACTGTAATATCAATCTAATTTCTGAAGTTCAGATTAATGCAGAATGCTATTAACTAATGCAAAATACAGAGTTGGCTTGTCTAAAAGAAGAATGAGAATTTACAGAAAAGCTAAATCTGCCCCTTCTTCTTCCCTTCCTCCTCCTCCTCCATCACCACCACCACCACCAATGTTCCTATCTTTTTTGTCAAGAAGGATGGCTCCCTATGTGTAGTCCTCAATTACTGGCTCCTAAATTCTGTAACCACTAGGAGTCACTACCTTCTTCCCTTCATTTTTGAACTCTTCTGTAGCTGCAGAAAATATTTCTTTTTACCAAGTTGGATCATATTGAAGCTTACAGTCTGATTCACATGAAAGGATCACATGAATTATTACATGCCTTTGATGTTATGGGAATGCCTTTTTTCATGACTTTTGGTGGCCTCAGAGCTGTTGCCATGGTCTATGTTTCTTCTTGTCACGTATGTTTACAAGCATCTAGCAAACTAACAAACAAACTGGTCTGCTACATCCTCTTCCCTCCCGACAAAGAAGGAATCACAAAGAAGGAAACCAAACCATTCAGTCTTGTCAGGATTGAGCTGAAGTCTGTTCCTTCCCACCCAGACCCAAATAGTAGTAGCAAACCAGGTATAGTTTCACTATGATTGGAAGCTGCAGAGCAGAGACCACAGGGTTGATCTGCATGATCACAGGGAATGGGTATCCTTTTAAGAAGGTCATTGGGAGGGAAGAAATCTGGTAAGAAATTAAATGTGATCTCCAAACAAATGGGGGGACTTCTTGGCGATGATGATCAGCAGGTCACTTGTAAGAGGCATTAACAT
This sequence comes from Liasis olivaceus, assembly GCA_030867105.1. Lineage (NCBI taxonomy): Eukaryota > Metazoa > Chordata > Lepidosauria > Squamata > Pythonidae > Liasis > Liasis olivaceus. The sequence goes on along the minus strand of CM061349.1, from coordinate 257,796,596 downwards.
GATCCAGCTGATCCTTGAGAAGATGCTAAGTAGCTTGCAATTTTTGGTGTAAATGACAGACCGCTAGAATTGGGAAGAGTCAGAAAACATTTAGCAGCAGGTATGGGTACCCACCGAATGCAACCTAAAATGGTGACATCTGATAGGCACAAAGTGAGTTATTATAATCAAACTTAACCATAGGCAAAAGATCAAGCCAGTTATCACATTCATAATGCATGCACTAATGTTGTAAGGTGGCATCTGTCCTCTCCCTTTCATCATATGACTCTAGATGACTGTAGGCAGAGAACACGTATAGCACCTTCTCAAGGATCAGCTGGATCATGCTAATGCCTCTTACATCTTGTTTTTGTCCACCAGGTATGTTCAGATAGAGTGGGTGCATTCCAGGTCCCTTCTATTATATGTTGCCATCTTGTGGGACTGAGGAAGTGTGCCTTCTCTGTTGCTGCCCCTGCTTTTGGACCAGCATCCCCCCAGAGATGTGGATGTGCCCTCTCTCCGAGGGTTCTGGAAAGCCCTTAAGACCTGGCTCAGTTCCCAGGCCTGGGGTTAATGTGTTTGTTAATACCTTTGTGGGGTTTTGTTATATTTGCACTGTTTATTGTTCTGGTTGTTGTAGTGAGGGTTGCCTGTTTATGTGGGTCTTAACAGTTTTCATTGTTTTTTGGATTTTGTAAGCCACCTAGACTCTAATGAAGTGGGCAGCAATAACAAATTTAACTTAAGTTAACTTAAGTTAAATTATTTCTTCTTATTTCTGGAATATCCTCCTTGCTCTTTGTGCACCTCTGCTCCATACCCCCTATCATCTTGATGGTAGGAAAGAAAAACCACCGTGGAACATAATTTTGGGTTTTGCTCACAGGAGGGGCAAATGGGAATATTCGATACATTGGAATTGCTACCTGGATATGGAACACTCTTGGGAAGCAACTGAAGGTATGGATGCCCCTTGGCTCCTTCAACGATTCCATTGGCAATATGGACTGAGACAATGGACAATGACTGGCTGAGCAATCCAAGAGTTCTGACTCTTAGAGGGAAGAGAACCTTTGGGTAGAGGCAGGGCATTGCTTGTATAGTTGGGAGGCTCTTTGAATCCTCTGTGCTATCGGCTGGTATGTGCAGGAGCTCAGGCCTTTTCTGGGGCTGGACCCAGATTCCTTCCCAGTTCTCACGGATGGTACTTTGAACAGCTTTATAAAGCTTTTCTATTTTAGGGAGCCATTCCATGTTAAGGTTTTTAAAAATGATTTTATGACTTATGTGTATGAGATTGGGTGCTATGTGTATGCATGTAAATATGTATGTATCAGCCTGAATCAATCCACTGTAGGATGAAGAGCTTTTCATTGAATGAAATGGATCATAATCTACTATGATTGTTGCTGGATAGATGTTCTTCAACTCCCCAGCCTAAGGCTGAGAAAGAGTGTCTGGCCCAGCCAGATTCCATGCCTAAGGGAGGGCTAGAACCTGGGTCCACCTGTTTCTAGATATCACTTTAACCACTCTACCACACTGGGCCTCATGTGTGTGTTTATATGTCTGTCTCTGTCTCTCTCTATTTTTATCTCCCAAGAATCTCAGCGTGATAGAATCCTAAGGTAGATGTTGCCTCGATTTTTTTACCTTCCCTTTCCCCATTATTTCTTTTACAGCTTGTCTTTTTAGATGGTAAGCTTGAGGGCAGGTTTTGCTTTGCTTCTGATGAAACCTCAGGTGGTTTGGGAGCTTTTCTGGCTGAAATACATCCATCCATCCATCCATCCATCCATCCATCCATCCATCCATCCATCAATGTATTTGTCTATCACCAAGCTCTGCTGTATGACCACTTGTTGCACCTTCAAAGCACTCCCAGCTTACCTAATGCCAAAGGCCCTTTCTCTCAGTTTGCCCTTAGTGGGACAGAATCCCAAAGATGCCTAAAGCTCAACTCTTCACTCAGTTCTGGGGTGGGGTGAATGCAAGCCTCAGCAGCTGCACCTTCCAATCAAAAAGTGAAGGGCAGGATAGGCATATGGGGACTCATGTTTCATCCATCTCTGAGGCAGAGAAAGAAAGAAAGAAGTTTATTTTAGAGTTGCCAAAAAGGATTCTTCTCATGTTTGCAGTCACCACCACAATCAGAGGTACGTTCAGTTGCAGAGGTGACACATCCTTGTTGTGTGCTACGATTCACATTCTCTAACCAATAGTGGGGGCTCATAGGTTCCTGTACAATGAAAATTATATGAAATGTTGGGGGGAAAATCTGGCCTCTCTTGCCAAACTAAATTGTCAATCTCATCTACATTATTAAGGTAAAGCTTCAGGAACTGTGAGGAAGAGAATTTTTCAGAGGGTATGCTTGGAAAACTCTATTAAATAGGGAAATGAGACAAGCCTGGTTCTCTAAAGGGCAAGCAAAGCTGTTTTAGAAGGTGGGAGTTTGAGTGAAGAAGTAATGGAGAAAGGATGCAGGATTTGTGCTGTCCTACTGAGTTGAAAAAGTGGATGTTAATTTACTTTGAACATTATAAATAGACAAGCCCTGGCAGGGAAGAATTTGATCATAGGGTTTAAATGCTGATCTTAAGTTTAGATGCTCTTGTCTATTTCTAAAATATTTTAAAGCTGTTTTTCAATAAAATTATCAGGGGAAGTATAAGCAAATAGGAAATCTATCAAACATAAAATAGAAATGAAAGAACAATAAAGCAGAACAAAAACTTGCCAACAGAGCAATAATAAATATGAAGAATTCAGCAAGGGGTTTAAACTTAAATAGCCAGGTCAATTTCCATGCCAAAATTGCCAATTAAATATATGTACTTGGTGCCAGAAAGATCATATGATTAACACCAACAATTATCCTTGAGAAGAACATTTTATATATGGAACATTATCATAATCAAGGCTCTTTGTGTAGTAATTCAGTGGTTGCATTTGGGGCTAAGTGAAATTCTGAGAAATCTTCAGATGGAAAGAACTAATTGCAGTAGCTTAATTTAGACATTAACAGTGCATGGATAAAGTAGTATTTGTATCTGTGTCTACCCTTCAGCAAACATTCATGGTGGTATTCCTATATGTGCTTACATTGTACTTAACTGTAGGGATGGTTAACTTTCCTAACAACTTGATTACCATAGTAGAAATGGAATAGGGGGAAAGTCTACCACCAACAGATATTTGAGGCAACTTTAGACGATAATAAATTGATCCACGGAGGCTAGTTAAAACAGCCCAAGTGAGACAACAATGTGAAAAGACATTGCTCACCTCTTGCTTACCTTGGCCTTGTGGTGTATGGAACATCTGGCTTTACGTGTCGATGGCTGCAGGCTTTCCTTTCTGATGATGGTTGTGTGCAGAGGACAGCAGTGCACTGTGCTATTGTGCTCATGAGAGTCATTCCTGGAATGCAGCATTTATGCCCATGGATGCTCACAATCAGATATTATTTCCTCCATACACTAGCACCAACACGTGCAAGGTTGCTCAGGACCTGTTGACATGACTTATTATAGCAAAGCAACCCTTGGTAACAATAATATGGCCATCCAAGTACAAGTTAAAACACAGGATTTTATTCTGTCCAGATATTTGAACCATGTTCCATGGTGAATGAATGACTGAATATAAGCTGTGTTTTAAAATTCTCTACACAGTACATATTCGAATAAGTATCCCAGCTAAATATCTCTACATGGCAGTCGGATAATGTTTCTTACCTGAGACCATTTTGATTCATGCTTGGAAAGAAAGATTTTATCTGGATAAATTCCTTCAGCATTTTATAAACTGTGTGTATTTATGTAGCAATGCAAAATAATAATAGGAACAAGAACATAACATGTACATGTTTCATTGTAAGGGAAACAAATGAAGCCAAGCCTGGGGAAGCATGTATTTCATCATGAAATGTGCAACATTTGGCTGTGGCAAATTAGTCATTTGTCTTCCTAATGCAATATCTCCAGAGATGGAGGAACAGTGGACACATTCACTGCTTTGGTGTCTGCATGCCCTCAAGGGACCTTGGGATAAATTCAGAAGGGGGAATACAAAGCCCAGCTTCATGGGTCTTGGCTTACATCTTTGTCAGTGTGCTCTTGATGGAAAGAATTAGCATATCAATCTGGAATGACACACCTTTGGGTTCTCCAGGCAAAGGGATGAAGCAGAGAAAGCATGATTTGTCATATGGCTTCAACAGATAAGTAATCTGTTGTAATTCTCATCCTAGTTACAGCCATTATCGTACAAGCTGTAGCTTCTCCTCTGTGTACTTGACAGGGTTTGCCATGCCAGCGTAGCTCACATGCCAGGTAAGAATGAGGAAATAATTGCCAGATTTCAATAGCTAAATGTTTCTAAAGAAGCTTGAGTTAAATCAAAGTGAATCGTTTAATGAACTCCTTTCTCTTATTAACAAAAACCTGTATCAATCAAAGCAAACCATTGCTAAAAATATCATTAATATTTGAAGCTCTTTAGATAAGAAGTCATCAGCCATATTAATCTTTTTCATCTGTCTAGCACTAGTTGGATTATCTCTATTCTATTCTATTCTACTCTGCTAGGCTATAATTAAATTCTATTCATTCATCATGACATTACCAACTAATTCTGGCTTAAATTAAGCAAATATAGCCTCACATTTCTTGTGGATCTTTTGCAGTTAGGACTGGCACCTAACTGCAATTTTGGTTCCATTTGCTGACATTTTATCCTTGGATCTTTGTCTACTTATGCTTGCATGCTCATTATTTAGCATACTGAAAAATTACTTTGCAAATTAACTATGAGAACTCTCTTACATTTATATGATTTTTTTTTCTCTTTAAATACAATAGGTAACTGTAACTCTAATTAATACTGGTTAAACATTAGTTCCCTCTCTTCTCTAACATATTTGCTTTCCCCCCCTGCCCACCACGTGGTTCTAGCAACTCTCGTCTGTGAATCTGTGGACCCTACATATTGCAGTATCTTTCTCTGCTCAGCATCAGACATGAAGGTGTGTTAGGTGTGCTGGAGAAGGTAATTTGGATTGCATTAAGCAAACTGAACTAATTTGCACTTTCTGAGCTATTAGACAAACCGTCTTTTGGATACTACCCATTCTTGCTTTTTGTCATTCAGTTCTGGCTTGAAATACTGTGCACAGAATGTGCATATTAGCAAGAGTTCCATACAGTGAAATGAACATGAGGAAAAAAAGGTGTACAAAGTGTGTACATTAAGGGTAATTGTGTACAAATACTATTTTTTATTGCATTTTTTAAAATTCACAGAATGAAACGACAATTTGATACAACTGACTTATGACTGAGAATAGTACATGCAAAACTGAAAGGAACCAAATGTTGACAGAACAGCCACCAGAATAGGGGCCACCAGAATTGGGCTGCAATAATCCAGGTTCCCACTAAATGGCAGCAAAGAGATTCAGAAAATTTTAACCCTTTGCTGTCATGAAGCAACTGTCCCAATTTGTTCCGCTAATAATGGTGTTACAGGTTGTATTTAGATTAAGCAATATATTTCTGCATTCCTGTTTATTCCAGTTTGCTCAAATTCACCTATTATAATATATCTGTATTTGTTGTTTTAAAAACAGTAATGTTACTTAAAATAAAAGAACTACACCAATATTACTTCCCTCTCTATAACCCAATGTATCACACTCACAAAAATTATGTGAATAGTGCTGCCCATTTCTCCCATTGCCCAGATGATCAGGTGACTGGCAAGAAAAAAAAAATGCTGGTTTTCCTATTACCATCAGGAAGCCATGTGTTGTAATCTCAACTAATCACCAAATTAACTGATTGGCAAGGATCAGAAACCTGATTTTCTCCTGCTAAAAGCAGCAGGTCAACCCAGAGTGCTCACTGGAGGCATAAATGACCAGGCTCAAATTGTCCTACTTTGGACACAATATGCGAAGGCCTAGCTCTCTGGAGAAGGTTCTCATGCTGGGAAAGGTGGAAAGAAAGAGAAGAAGTGGATGACCAGCAGCAAGGTAGATGGACTCAGTTACAGTAGCAATGAGTGCACTGTTGGACGACCAGAAGGACCAGGTTAGGGACAGATCATCTTGGAGAAAATCTATATATGTGGTTACAAAAAGTCGACACTGACTTGATGGCATATAATCAATCAATCAATCAAAAGCAGCCAGAAACTATAGTGTCGTGCAGCTGGGAAGGAGTAAACAAAGAACAGGGGATGTGTTGCTGTACGATTAGTGTTGTATGAGTATGAAGAGTATGCGTGTACAGGAATAAATGATTTCATGCTAATTTTCATCTCCTGATCCCTGACTGGGCAACCTGTTCAGCACTTGAGGCCAAAAAGATTGCCCACCCATGCTGTAAATTGTTGGCCTGAGCCACAATTTTCTGGTTAACAAAATGAAGAAATCAGTAGCATCATTTCAATTCTGGGGATGCATTATTTCAGTGAACATAAAAGAGTAAATAGGACCTCAATTTGTTAGGTTGTTTTGCAAAACGTTTGTGCAATGACATCTCATCAGTTCTATTTTTTTCAAGAGTTTGCTGTTTCGTTACTTACTTGTTAATAGCTTTTCTGTGTGAAATCCATAAATGGGCAAGGGTCTGCTAGATAAAAGTTATTGAACAGTAAAGAAGAAAAGACAGAATCCTCCAATAAGTATTTTTGTTCTGAATTTGAAAAGGAAGCTGCACAGTGATGTTGCGTCTCAGCAGTGATGGCAAAAGCTATTTCTTATTCCATCTTTTACTCAAGGGACCACATTAGCAATCACTTCCAGACTATAATAGTAATTTTAGTTAAAATGAATTCTGCCCATCTGATTAGGTAGTTTTAATAATATTGGGAAAACGTTCCCAAATGAGAATTATTGAATTAAGGATAGCACAAGATGCAAGCTACTTTTTAAAAACTGAAACAGATGAACAATTAAGTTAATACTTTATATAATACTGCCCCAAATAGGAGCTGTTTTCTATTATGTTTTTAGAATATTGAAAAACATTTTGTCAGAAATGATATGCTAGACCAGTGTTTCTCAACCTTGGCAGCTTTAAGCTGTGTGGACTTCAACTCCTAGAGTTCCCCAGCCAGCCATGTTGGCTGGGGAATTCTGGGAGTTGAAGTCCACACAGCTTAAAGCTGCCAAGGTTGAGAAACCCTGTGCTAGACACTGGAGAAGGGAACACAGGAGCCAATCTGGTTCTTCATTTCCCAATTCTGCTATGACCACTCAGCATCTTTAATTGGCAGCAGAAGATTGCAGGGAGTTAATGGCATGTCATTAATACCCAATCCAGTGCTGCATTTACCAGGTGAGAAAGTCTGTTGGCAATGCTCCAGGCAGTAATGAAAAGGGCCACTCCTTCCATCATGCCAGGAGACCCGAAAGCAATTGCTCAAATGATGGAAACAAGAAGCTGGTCAGTTCCCTAGAGAGGCAAGACTAGGGGCAAGTTTCATTGTGGCCTGCCCTAGGCAGTATCAATAGAGGCCTCCATGCAGCCTGTTGAATCAAATATCAAGCGGCTGGTAGAGGTTTGAAAAATCTAAAGGAAAGTAGCCTAAGTATTGACAGTGCTGGAGTAACATCACTGTATGGAAATAGCTGATATGACAGATATATTGTGCAACACCATCATACAAAAATGTTGTTGGATGTTAAAAAATGGCCTTGTGTCCATTATTGATGTCAACCTTCTTCAATTAAATGCAGGAAGTATCAAGGTCATGGCATAAATGTGGTACGTTGACCAGCCTGCTTAAAACAATTGTAACTAAATAAACAGCTCGTCATAGCTATTCTGATAGGATGACATTCCCTTCTGATAGCTGTATGGTTTCCACTAATGAGATGTTTCTTAAATGGCTTGCCATTCATTATTTATTCTTCAGCCTCAACCTCAGATTGAACATGATGAAATCCTGCTTATTTTCCATAACAGTAAAAATACCAGGAAAAGCAGCTTCAGCTGAAGAGTGAGGTATGGCCCTGAAGCATTTTGCTATGAAGTAATCTTTCCCATTCTGTGCTAATCAAGCATAAGCTCAGTTGTACATTTCTGACAGTAATTAATTTATTATTAGGTCTGTTTTATATTGTATTTTAACAAATTTTATTTTTGCTGTAAACTGCCCAGAGTCATTCAATGAGATGGGCAGTGACAAATTTGATCAAACAAACAAACAAACAAACTGAATGGTGCATTTCTCTAGGAGACATATTGCATATAGTGTTACAGTTGGACAAGATGATCAGAGGTGTTTATTGGACAGGTCCCTGTTTTTGTTCTAAAGTCATTGAGAAACAAAACTTTCTTAGAGTATTATTTACTGCAAAACAAGTATGTCTCTAGGCTTGAGGGAGATTAAACATTTCTGTGCCATAATTTCTACTTTTCTTTTATTCTCCTTTTCCCCAGCATCTAGATAGAATTGTTGACATCCCACTGGATTTTAGTATTGTATGTCCTGCCCTTTGCTTTTTCAGACTGAATGCCATCTATTATGGATAGAAGCTTCTAAGGATATCTGTTCCTTTACTTTTGGGCTTTCTTTTCAAACATTCAGCTTAATTTCATGTATTAATTCTAAGAAAGCACTACATATGAGAAAAGTTTGTCAGGGCCACTCTGTTGCTTCTGCCACCTCCCCTTCCATGCTAAGCTCCAAATATTGAGTGCAGTTCCAAAAGAAGGGGAAACTGGCTAGATTCATGGCAGGTACATGTGATTGGAAGGACCTCTTACACAGGGCTCCTGAACATGTGATAGATACCACATATGAACCCCTAATTCTTCTTCGTAAGTTCAACTAGGAGATGGCACCAGTCAGAGCCAGGGAGACACACAATTCTTTTGTAAATGGTATTTTGTTAGAAAAAGAGCACAAAAGACGTCTTCACAAGAAAATGATTTTGATTGATACTATTTTACAACTGTGTTTTCTAATTTGCATTTCCTACTTTAGCTTACCTATTATCCTATATAATTTATCTGCGGTCTCTGTTATTTATTTATGGCTGTATAGTCTTTAGTCTATATTTTGTTCAAAGTGTTCCATAATGTGGTCCCTGGAACTGCAGGGTTTTCTCTGGCCCAGCCCTCCCTACACCACAGTAATTTGTGTAGCTTGCTGTAACTTGCTGAGGTTGCTGTATGTTTCTCCTTGAAGGTGGCTACCATCATTTTGACCTTTATTGGGGTGATGGTAACTGTCATTCCAGGTCCGTTGTTGGATCTTCAGTTGCCAGTATCTGGCCCTTCCCATCCCAACATCTGAGCTTCTGATGAACTTGCCACTTCCTGACTATTCAACCTTCCAGTGCCTGGGCATCCTCTGAAGAGATTCAGCTGGTGATCTCTGCAGTGCTTTCATGCCAGTGATGTCTGACATCCCAAATGCTGTCTTGTTCAGCTGCTGCTGCTCTGTCACTTCACCCTTCAGCTCTTTCCTTCTCTTCTTCCTTCTTCCAGTCCTTCCTCTTTGGTTTTTTTCCTGAAGCTACCACCATGCTCTTCTCTGAAGCTGGGCTCTTTTCTAAAGGGCTGGGCCTCCCAATATGGTAGTGGCCATTCCTTAAAAGGGATGGTGGAAGAGGGAGCACACAGGAATTCTGGTTTCCTTGGGTTCTTCCTTCCACCAATACACAGAGCATGGAATGCTGGAGCTGGTAGGCTGAGTGTAAAGTCAAGAATGGTAAACACTCCTTTCTTCAATTATTCATGTGTGCCCTTTTTCATGATTTAAGGCTGAAAGGAGTCACTGGTTTATTGCATCTGAATTGGTGCAAATAAAGGTTTTGATGAATAGCCTCTTTACTGTGCCTTGAGAGACTATTCAAGGGATGGTCAATAGTGGTTTTATCAATATAGCTATATTTATATTTATCAGTAAGTTATAATTTAAGCTAAAGACTTTCTTAAGCTGAAATTGTCTCCTGATGGCTACATAGACATCTTGGCATCCATAAGGAAGTAGTTTGCTATTATGGGATGGTGGTGTCTATTTTGACACCCCACTTTAGCCTGTAAAAGTGTGATTTTTTAAAATGGTCCCTCATTCAATCACTAGTCACTCCTTCCCTTCCCTCTCCGCCCTTCCCCACTTAGCTCTTTGGGTTTGGCTGAGATCAGCTAGATGTTGTCATCTGGTGTGACAAACCAAAATATAAGCTGAACCTAAAGAGAGAGAAAACTTAGCAAAAGTGCTAGGAATATTTATGACACAGGATCGAAGCCAGGACTGGTTGGAGAGGATTTTTGACATACTACCATCATAACATTCTTACCATCATTTCTGCAACAGTTTCCTGCTGACACTTGTGCTGTTTGGATGTCCAAGGTACTTCTTCCAGTATCCTCTTCCTCTGGGCTGGCATCTGCAGTGCAGTAATGAGCTGCTATATTTCATGATACAGAGGCAAATTGGAGCATTCTGTTGTCTGGTCAAATAAAGATGGTCACATAGCCACCAGCCCTATAAATGTGTCTATATGAGACCTCCATTTGGGTTTAGTTTCATTGTGAAAAATCAGTGCCTTGATTCTAATGAGAAGCAAGTGAAGAAATTACATAGATAAAAATCAGTAGCGGAAGAATATTTTTCTTTGTCCTTCTGCCCTCACTGGCTGCAATTGTGCGATTCTGTTCAAGCAGCTGTTGACTTCTAAAAGCTATCATCCACTTATTCTTTCTCTGACCTAGGAATAGATTATTTTCTGAGTATTCCTTTCTCTCTTATGATGAGAATGGCTTCAGCAATTTATATTTCACCAGCTGTCTTTTTTTTTCCTTTGTAAAGATGAAGAATAAGTGAAGCTATGAGAAGATTTTTTTTAAAAAGAAACCAAACCAAACCAAACAGGCACATAGGCTGATAGAATGATGCAAACTGACATGTATTTCTTCTGACAGCTGAAGAATATGAGGGCATATAATGATATTAAAAGTGTGTAAATATAAAATAGTTGAAATAATTGTTACTGCAAATATATAATTGATTGATTCAACTCAACAAGATGTTTTAATATTAAAGTTTTAGCATACTTTTCAGCAAGGTAAAGGATGGCATATGTAATAGCAATTTTGCAAGTATAAAATCCAAATGAGCTTATATTTTTTGTAGCAGTTTATATCTATGCCTAGCCAAATGGAAAGGTTTCTGTTAAGTAAGCAGAGAAATATTATAAAATAGAGTGTTAATATATAGAGTGTACATGTCGTTGCATCTGTTGATGGAAATAAGATTTGCAAAGATATAAACTGAACAAAATTTCCTTAGTTAATACAGAAATTATACAAAACCATAGAACAAAATACCTTTGCAATCTATTTTAACACATACACACAAATACAGATCAATAACTCCTCTTAATCCAATTCTGCTTCTTGCAAATTTTGCCATCAGTTCAGTTACTCTTCAGCAGACCGCTCTAGCTCCAAGCATCAGGACAACAGCAGCAGCTATCAGCTATAAATTTCAGCTGGAAGGAATTACCCTGATAGTACCAAAGCAAATATAATCAATATCAGAGATCCAGAAATTGATTCCATAATTTCCTCCTACAGTTCCATCATGTACATACAGTATGTAAAGCAATTTACCTTCTGCAAGGTTGTAATTAACTATACATAACTAACCACTCTCAACTTTTATACAACTCACCAACAGTCCTAGTCAGTTCTCCAGCAACTCTTTCCTTTTATGCTTTACCTTAATGATGACTTTGTCCTTTCAGGGCTAAACCAAGTAATTTGGGAGATTCAGTCCCTGGCCACAATCCAAGCAGGGTTGGAATGGACATGGATGCTTTGTCATGTATGTTGTAGCAGGCCATACTACTGTAGTTGCAGGAGCAGTGGGAGGCTGTATTGTTGTTTCATAATGCTTTAAAAAAAAAAAAAAATCCAGTAACCATGTGTATGTCCCCATTGCTGAGCAGGAATAAAGACTGTACAGTTATTTACAGTTATACAGTTGGTGAAAAAACTGCCTCAGAGGAGAAAAGCTAGCCATACATCTTCCAATAGTTCATCCCTTTATCCCACCTAAAGCCAAAGGAGAAGGAAAATGGATGAGGTGGGATCTTTAGCTTTAAAATCCCTCTGGTCAGTAAGAACAGCAATGTTGCTAAATATTATTTGACTAGAACACATAATGATGTGATAGTACAGGAGAACAGTAACCGCTGAATAATTGTCCACACTATAATTTATAAAACAAAATAGAATATAGAAGAAGAAATAATGTCAGGAGAATAGGAGTGTGTCATGCGCTGTGGCATGTTATTCAGATATCATAGTACCAAGATAAAGAAGTAGTGTAGAAGTTGTCTCAACCTCAGCAGCTTTAAGATGTCCAGACTCCAACTCCCAAAATTCCCCAGCCAGCATGAAAACTGTTGATGAGGGACTCTATTCTGTGTTCCCATTACTCTGTTTCATTAAACTGAATTTATTACAGTCCTACAAATAAAGAATTCTTTATTTGTACTGAGTACTTTGTACTCAGAGACACCACACATGGGACTATGGAAAAGATTCTGATCACATTTTCTCTAAATTGCTGATGAGCAGAAGATATCTGCATATCACACCTTCTTCCTAAACATAACACAACATGATTAAGAACTACTAAATTCTTAGTATCCATTATAGTTGTTTTGCTTACAGTCACCACTAAATTCAGCCATACTCAACAGGCTGGTCACACGGTGTTAATTTTCATAGCTCTATTTGCCAGAGGGTGTGCAGTCTCTCAAATAAGTAATTCAGTCAAATGTTATTCATAAATGACAGGTAGTATTGCTTTTGTGCTTTGAAAATCAGAGTAAGATATCATTTACTGCCAGTTTGGTCTGTGATAAAATTAATCTTAAATGTTAAATATAATAAGAGTGGTTTACAGTCTTTGAAATTATAAGGGGAACATAACTCAGCTCAAAATATTATCTACTGCAGCCTTACTAACCTATTGTCCTCCAGCTACTGTATATTGGATTGCAATTCCCATATTTCCCTGCTACAACATAACTTTGGAAATACTGAAATGAAAGGCAGAAATCTCTCCAATATATATTTTCTAAAAGATAACTCTCAGCCACGAAACTTGATTACATTAATTTCAAGCATTAAGGTTCCAATTATTTATCAGTGTTGAATGTATCAGAACAGGACTTATATATAATTAATTTGACACCCACAATCTGTACAATTAGCTAGTATTTATATTATATTAAAATCTAGTCTTGTAATATATGATCCTTCCTAAATATAAAAAAGATGATTTTCTTTCAGCGGGTTGCTGTTTCAAGAACTAGATTATGAATATTTATGAATTTACTCTGAGAAATGTCATAATGACTTTATGCTTGAAGTAATACCTATTCTACTATTCTGCTTTCTTTCAGACACATAAACACATGTATATATAGTACATAAAGCCAATGTTTTTATGGTTCTTCTCATGTGATACACTGTTGGGAAATTTTCAGGCATATGCAGGGTCAAATGTTACATGTCTTAAAATAACTGCATCTCTACAAGACAGGCTCTATGGAGCATTTTGTAAACATCTCAGCTGGCTGCAAGGGCCATTTCTCTCTCTTGTGTTCACTGGAACTGGATTTTTTTTTTCATTACAAGGTGATATAACAGAGGAACGTATTTCCTGAATTTAATATGCCATAGGATACCATATTTATAGCCTTGTATTTTTATTGTTGCTTTTGCACACATCAAATCAAAGATTGTGTATGCAAAATAAAGTTTAACTTATTTATTGATGTTAAGTATCTTTATTGAACAGTTTGTTGTAGCAAATATAGCTGTTCTAGTCATCTTCATGCCCCAAGATTATAGATATGCATTCCAAACAACAATAATGTTTGTGATCTGCCTGCTTTCTGAAAACAGGATAAATATGTATAATTTACTTTCTTTTATATAATTATGCAGTTATAATTTGGTGATAATTCTAATCCTGTGAAGGAGTTAAGACTATTTCATTGCAAAAATCACTGAGCCAGCTCTGTAGCAGTTGCAGTAATAATACACATTCACTAATATTTAGACTAAATATTTTCAATTATATCTTCACAGTCATTAGGATTTATTTCTAACTTCTGGTGGGAGGATTATGGCAAGCTAGATATCTCTGCTGCAGTTGGATGGCATTTACAATGGAGATCAGCAGCTGGATGAAGGATCCGAACCACTGAAATCTCTCTGGAGAAAGGAGAGAATTTGCAATAGCCCACATGCGCTCTGGACAGCCACTCCTCATGAGTAGGCAGCAAGAAGTGATGTTTTGTGGTTGGCTTATGAGTTGAGCAGCTGGGAGTCCAGGGAGCAACCATCTATGCTCACAATCATTAACGCAACCTTTTTGAAGGACATAAAGCTGAACCAAACCTCATTTCTTAACCATTTTGGATTTTTTGTTGTTGTTGTTGTTTTGGAAATATTAAGATCCTTCGGAACAGCAAGCTTTACTGGATTCATTGGGTGAATCACCTTCTCCTTTGAGAAATAATTTTTAAATACAATTTTAAAGATTTGGAAAAATATTATTTTTTGGATTAAACAGCAAAAGGGTGCTTAGAGTGTTGATTTTGGAAAGTTAACAATAGATTAAGGGTCCAGATGGACTTGGAAGTATAATTTTAAATTAATTAGAAGGATCCTTCCTGTGGGAAACTGCAATTGTTTGGGTTTTCTTAAGAAAAAAACATGACAGATGTGACTTTGAAGGTTGGACACTAGAGGGGGCTAGAAGATAATAAAGATTACAACTCAAGGAGAAGAAGACTTAAATTCCACTGGTTAACAAAGAATGGAGCAAAATTAACAATGGGAATTTTGATGGATATTTTTGAACAATGGCCTTCAAAATTGTCTGATGTGATAGGTGGAGTGTTAATGAAGTTACAGATGAAGAAAAAGTTACACTGGATAAGTGTGAAATCAATTTGAATATGGATTTAAATGAGACAAGCAATGAGAAGGATATGGGAAAAGATGTACTGGACATACAAATGAAACGGGTTTATGTTTCAATGCTTAAAGGAGATATACAACTGCTAAATCAGAAAAATGATTTTGATAACTTTTTCCTATTGGAAGTACAAAAGAGGTCTGTTAAGTCTTGAAGGATTTTTTAAGTGACAAAAAAAAAAAGACAAACCTTTCTTACTGGAAAAAAAAGATGAAAAAAATCAAGCTCTGAGACTTTATTTGAAGCAGTTAAAAATCAAGATTGTTAATAGTATAGGAAAGGAATACAAGGCTGGCTTATCTGATCAAGGTTAAAATAGATAATTAGCTATACCTGGTAACCTGTGCTGGACTTCTGCTGATAAGTATGAGGTTTTTGGGTTTTGTTTTCAGTTACGAGATTAGATATGGGGTGAAGAAAGCATTTGTTGTACTTTAAGAAATGGTGAAAAGTTACTAAAATTGTTTATACTTGTTGTGATTAAGGAGGAAGTTACTCCTTTTTTCTTCTTTCTTCTTCTTCTTTATCCTTTTTTCTTTTCCTTTTTTCCCCCTTTTTATATTTTTTGTACTCTATTCGTTTTTATTTTCTCTACTTGCTATCTTTGATAAAAAAAAATTTTAAAAAAGGATTTATTTCTTACTCTTCTGCAATGAACACTGAAATTCTCAGGAAGCTGAGATCTCCACCCAATACCATATTATATGCTTTTCTTAATTTCCTAATCATTAAGTCACTAATCCACACAATGTATGTGTGAAATATTCTGAATATCTTAATTCAGTCATTCTCTGTTGTTGTTCTGCAAGTAGATCAAAATCTTCCTTTCCAAGAAGGTATTCACTCTACAGAAAATGTAATTTTTAGAATACTTTATGGCCTGTCTCTGCCTTCTTTATAATATATTTTGCAATGTTTTAACTATGCCTTGTAGTTTTCCTTTCCTTTTAAACATTTTAAATATATAGAATTTACATATTGTAAGCCACCCTGGGAGAAAGCATATGCACTAAAGGGCAGGATATAATCTTTTGATAAATAAAATAAAATAATTGCTGGCAAGAAAATGATTCATTCCATAACATGCTGGCAGATTAAAATTTTTAACCTATGTCTTTTACCAAATGCTACCTCAAAACTTCCTTCTAGCATAGTGAAGACTCACTTCTCCCAACCATTTCTCCTCCTTCAACTTTTTAAAAAATAGGCTAGAGCCTGTTTATTTATTATTCAATTATTATTATTTATTATATCTCAATTATATTCATTGAGAAGTTGTTATACTCTTTTCTTAGGCACCAATTCTACGGAAATAGAATATAACTATAATTTCACTGTCCACTAATGATTCCAGTTACCCTTGAAAGAATAGGCCAACCATTTTTCCTGACTGAAGGATGGTAGGAAGAAAAATGAAGATCTCAGTAACAGGTAATGACGTATCAAACATATCTACTCTAGAAAGAGTAGGACTAAGGAATAGATAACAGGAACTAGGGGCAGGAATGTGCAGTGACTGATAACAACCAGAGGAGCCCAGAATTTCTTCTTAGACTCTGGAACATTATTGAACTTCAATTACTTTGAATAATGCAACAAAAACTTTGGGAGAACAGCAACAATAGCAAGGGAGAAAAAACAAAGCAAAGCAAAACAAAAGCTTCTGATTTTGCTATGGATTGAATTCTCTGATGGCAACAAGAAATCTTTCTTCTCCATTACAGGTTGAGTCACTATGACCCAACTGACATCCTTGATTTGAAGCAAGATAGCTGTTTGGACCTGAGGATTCACTTAGGAGCTAGTTTATATACAGAGTTATATTATTCTGTTTGATACACATAGGGGAAAACTGCCTTTCTCTCTAAATTTCTGGTGGATATTTTGGCTGTTCTTTGTCTGAAGTCAAATTAAAAATATTTTTGAGTTCCCAGTTGGTGGGGAGCTGCAGTTCTTTTGGTCAATTTAAGTCCAAATTAATAGGACACTGGACTGGATTTTTGTTTTGTTTTGTTTTGTTTTGTTTTGTTTTGTTTTGTTTTGTAGGTCAGAAAAGATCCCAGATGCTAAAAGTAACAAGTCCCAATTCAAACAATTTTGGCATTTTTTTCCCCCAAAGTAGAGTTGCCATATCAGGACTGAACAAATCCAGGTAACTATTAGATGGCTGCATAGAAATACAAAAACTATAATTTTTTTGCTTCTGTCTAGTAGTCATTCACAGTTCTGCAGCCCAGATAATGGAGCAGTTATGGTAGGAAATGGGTATTCCTGTGGTTCTTTTTTAAAAATTATTTTGAATGTCTCAAAAAGTACTTCAAGTGGTTGCCTTTGTGCTAGCATTACCTCGTTAATATTCAGGGTACTTGCATATATTTTTACATTCTCTGTAAATGTGAGAAATTAAGCAGCATAACCTCATCTTTTCCCTACTTCCTACATAGCATACTTGGGATTCACAAAAGCAAATCTCAGAAAGGATTCAACAGCAGAGGTAGAGGGAAGGGCATGTCAGGACTGGCTTCCCTCTTTGGTTTCAGCATTAATTCTGAAGAAGTATATGCACATTTCCCTTTCTGCAGTCTCACTTGTTCGAGACTTTCTAGTCAGTTCTAGAGATGGGTGATCTTTCCATATTGATTCCATCCAGTTTCCCATTTTCCTGACTTTCCATTCATTGTCGCTCTATTTTTTCATAATTTTGAAAATTTCAGCAATTTTTTTTTAAAAAAGCATGAAAATTGTATGGCTGTTACACACACATGAAGAGACACCCAAGAGCAATTTCTGAAGCAGCTGCATGAACTTGGAAAAACACAGAGCTGCTTTAACAATTCAGAAAGAGAAGCTTCATAATGCTCTTGTGCATGCCAAAGCACCTCTTTCAAAGAATTTGCACAGCTCGGTTTGTCGTGAATCCAATGATTAAAAGTTTTAATATGTGTGCAGGACTCCTCCAGCTCTCAGAACATCTGATTAGTCTGGCTTTCCACTGTATGCAGAACACCTTTCTTACTGATGCCAAAGTGAAACTGGCAGGGACAAAGCCAGTGGTCATGCTTATGCCTAGTAATTGCATTCTCCCTCTCTGAAAAGTTTTGAATGCCACAGATTTAAACTGTTCCTAGAGAGGTGGGACTCACTGTAGATCTGGTTAGTAACAATGCAATGGGTATTCACTCCATAATTTTTTTTAAGCATACTTTTTTTTAAGTATGCCAGAAAAAGAGAAAAAAGAAAAGAAACCTTATATCCGTTGTCATATCGAATTGGGGGTGCCTGTTTCCTCTGCATATTCAGTTTTGAATACCTTTTGTATGCAACTTAGCTGCCATAACTTATGAATTTTGAACATTTTTACATGATGCATATTTTCTTCTACATAATTTGCTTTAATATACATTTTATGTGAATACAACTAGCTCAACATAGTTTGAATGAAACTTCCAAAAAGATGTTGATCTTGTATGTAACTTTCCCAAACATACGTACTGTTTTTCCAATTATTTTTTTTTCCAGCAAAGAATGATCGATGACAGGAAATTCCATTTGCTTCTGCTATTCATGTCTGGCAGAATCTCCTTAGGCACTTATAGTATTTTGAATAAAAATAAATCTTCAATAGTTTTGTTTTTTTGCTTTAGTCTTCTCTTGGATTGCTGCCGTAGAGAAACCTCACTCACTGCACAGCTTCACAGCTGAGAACAAAAGTGAAGTGGACAGCAGTTGCCAGAAGAAGAGCTATCAGAAAGGACTGTAAGGCACTATCTGCTGTCTTCCCAAAATAAACTGGGTGTACGTAGATGGCACTTTCATCATAAGAAAAAAAGCTAGGAAAAACACATGACACAGTCAACATCTTTGATGGAATCAAATTCACAAGAGAAGAAGAGACTATCATCAAACTACCCTTCTTGAACATTCTCAAGAGTAGAGAAAACAATAGCAAATGGCAAAAACCAAATGCATCACAAAGCAACCTGCACAAACCAAATACTCAATTACCACAGCAACAACTCGATTGGCTCACAAAGACACTCTGGAAGAACCCTATTCAGATGAGCCAAAATACATTGCAGTAACTCAGAACTCTAGAAAGCAGAAATGAACTAACTACATATAACACTTTCCAACACAATGGATACCCATGCAACTGTGTCTATCCATGCAACCTATCACAGTACAATAGTCACAACTAACCAAGAAGGTAATTCTTCCATATATTAAAAACATCTCAGAAATCACCAACAGTTTACTACATACCTTTGGCATCACTGTAGCACAGAAACCAACAAAATCCTTCCAAAGCATTCTAATGAAAACCAAAGATGCAGTAGCCAAAGATACAAGAGTCATTTATAACATGAAATGCAAGGACTTGAAAACAGCTATGTTGGACAAACAGGTAGAAGATTGGTAGAACACATGCATGAAGATCAACTGGCAGTCAGAAAACATGATGGAACTTCTTTAATTTCACAACATGGTGACAAGTTCAATCACAATTTCAATTAGGCAACAATAGGCATTTTAGATCAAGCAAGGTCTAAAAAAGCAAGAGAATTCTTAGAAGCTTTACATGCTGACAAGTTAGCCATCTCCAGACATATAGAAATGAACCCCATTTATAAATCATATGTAAAGAAACAACAAAAGGTCATAGAAAAGAGCACATCTTCCTGTATCAGACACCCATTAATCAATGCCAGATTAGCAGGAATTAGTACTGGTTAAGCAAGAACAATCAAGAAGAAACAGTGCCCTCATAACACAAGGAAAAATTGCTATACAGAAACAGCCACCAAACTTCATGTGAATACACTGATGATGTTACCCAGCCTGGTAATGAAATGACTGCAAGATGAAAACCAAGTTTTGACAGCACCTAGAACCCATTGTACTCTTGTCTAAGAAGTACCAATACAGAGAACAGGAGAGGGAGGCAGTTATTTGGGGTTACATGTCCCCAGGACTAGAAGTTCTGCAAAGCTCTGAAGAGGACTTCAATTCAGAGGAACCCATCAACATCTCTTTTTGCGCTGTTTTATTTTAAGGATGTAGCCCTGGGGTCCTCTACAGCCTCTGCAATGTCTAAATCACATAACTTACTGAATCTTCAAAAAGGATAAAAGGCTCATTAAGTTTAGAGACAGCAGTATGCTGCCTTACCAGCCTGCTTAAACACTCCCTTGGCCACAGATTGATGCTGGTGTAATAGTCTTTTTTGAAAGAGTTGATGGCACCTGACATTTCCTATGGTGAGCTCTCCAAGGTCCTGAAACTGCTTTTTTCACCAGAGCCCAGACTTGTATCATGCCTTTTCCACTCTTTATGATAATCCTTAGCCTACTTCCTCAGGGTTTTCAGCTGAGCTAATATAACGGGAGCCTGAAATATCTGACAGAGAAAATTTTGTTCAAATCAGCCCTAGGCAGGAATAACACCTTGAATGCCTAAGAAATGTTGCTAGTTCTGTTCTGCTGGTATTTCTGCAGTTGATGTCTCCTTAAGAGTCCCAATCTGATCAATTAAGAATTCAGCTCTTTCCATGAAACAACAATGCATGGAAAGTCCTGCCACACATATTTTTTGAAAGAGGTTTTGTTGGAGATTTCTGAAGACTTATTGTTGACTCTGTGCCATGTTTTCAATATTGACGTACACGGACATGAGCCCCTCTTTGATGAAACTGAAAAGTCTTTTGAAATTTCCTGTATTTGAGAAACAGAAATTTATCACATGCAGCTTTCCCTCACACAGGATTGTAGCCATAAGAAATGTGGGGATTGTTGAATTCCTTGGATGTTTTGTTATTATTATATAAATATCTGAAGTTGGTGTGGGAAGAATTCCAATCCCACTTTTAGATCTTTGCTTCCTGTCATATCAAAACAAAACACATGATTATTGTGTGTGATGCTGTCTTACCTAATGAGACCATCCTGCCAGAACTCTCTCTCCACCTCACCATAGTTGTCCTTAATGTTCTCCAGCTATGTCTGTCATGAAAGAATAAAAGAGAAACAGAGAGAAAGAGAAGATCAAGACAAAAAGGAATTTTAGTAACAATTGAATAGCTTCTCTGGAAATGACAAGAAATTGATGCATCTAACCATCAAGTTTCCTTATATATTTTTTTCAGTTTTAAAAATATCTTGCAGTTATCTTTATTTGGGATTTTTCTGAGAATAGCATACTGTAAATTTTCTTTTCCTTTTAAAACACTGAACTTATTTAAAGTGCCTTGAAAATCTATTATATTAGTTCTGGTCACCTAAAAGATAAAAATTATTGACATTTGTTTGTAGTATTTTGTTTGTTTATGTAGAAGGAAATATACTTGAATCAGTAGCTAGTAAAATCCTTGTGGATTTTAGACAGAACATTCAGAGAGGTCTGCTGCGATCTCAGAAGATCTCAACAAACACAATGGGGTTTTAACACATCACAATTGTTAATTGATTAGGTAGTTGTAACCTGTCTCACATACACCTGCATCTGCATAACCAAACTATCTTCCTCTCTTTCCCCCTCACCTTTCCACCTTTAGCTTACCCCAGTTTAAATCCTACATCAGTCTAGCCGCTCTATCCATGTGATGAAGCGAGCTGCAACTCACAAAAAACTATGCTTTTCAATAAAATGTTAGTTGGAAAAGGTGTGACCAGATTCCTGATTTTTTGCCACCTTAGACTCACAAAGCTCTCCTCCTACAATATCAGAAAAGTTACATAATTGATCTCTGCTAAAAGTTACTTTACAGAACTACCCAATTTGCAATGCTTGTGTCTCTTTAAAATTGTTGACATGTGATGAAATAACGGATTAATGAAAAATCTGTATTTGAGCAAAGTAAGATGTAACTTATACCAAAAAGAAGGGTTTCTTGCTTTTCAGCTGTCAGTGCTTCTATATTAACTTTTTCAGCTACATGAAAGTCTGAGCTCAGTTACTGATTGCTTATTTTTTTGGCCTGTGTGAAGCTTTGAATAAAGCACTGACTTGAAGCTGCTTTCTGAAACATTGTACTCTCCTCATTTTGAAGACTGAAATGAAGCAACCCGGTTGCTTCACCCTGCTCTGCTACAGAGCCCTTCTGAGCCATCTCCTTCAGACCTCATGCCTTGGGAAAGAGTTGAAAGGAAAACTTTTTTAGCGAGTGCTCCAGGAGCAGACTGAGTGGAATCTGTCTGAAGATAACCTAGGTTGGGCTTAAACAGTCTGTATCTGCCAGCCAAAATTTCTTCCCAGGATGGATGTTGTAAGGATAAAATGAGGGGAATTCCCCAGATCTTCTGCTGTGAGCTCCTGGAGGATAGAAGGGATATATACGTAATATCAGATGAATAAAGGTGGTGTCTGCAGCTGGAACTGCATCGTTATGCCAATGAAAGTACTACTCACACTAGGCCAATTCTCCATTGCACTATTAGTCCCATTATTTGCTGCTATTTCTGGCAGTCATTTGAAGTCCCTGACTTTCTATCCCCTGGACATACTGTATATCCCAAACCCCTGTTTTAATGGCACCACAGCGGACTGCTCTATAGCTCCTATACATGTCACATGAGAAGCATTTCATCTTTCCAGTTGATTGTACAATAAACCTTATCTTTTTTTGGCAGAAGGGAATCTATGGAAAACCAAATCGTTTTCTCTGATCCATGCCTTCAGTTTCCATGCAGGCTACATTTGTGTGTTCATTAAATGTATATGGAATAGCAGTTGTGTTCTCCATCTTATGTATGATCTATAAAGGGTACACTATTTTTAGTTCAGTCTTTGAACCAGAACACCAGGAGCTTATATTGTTATATGGATTTTGCATTGTACTGAAATTGTTTATGATGCTATACAAGGCTGAATTCATTATTATTACTATTTTTAAAATTACACTTAAGTCCCTTTGTGAAGGCTGACTTATGTTTTTGCAAACGTTGTGCATGCAGTTGGAGGCAGTGACTTCAGAAAGCTCCTGTAGGACCAAAATACAGGGCATGCTTTTTATAATGACTATTTAAATCAATGAGGCTGTTCATAGAAGGCACATAGCTGAGTTTGTAGCATCAGGAAATGCCTTGCCTTCAGTTGCCATGACACCACTTCCTGAGTTCCAAAAATCCTGAAGTGGTAAGATAGAATGAGTAGTGCTGTAATTTGGGAGATAGATAGACAGATAGATAGATAGATAGATAGATAGATAGATAGATAGATAGATAGATAGAACAAAATGGGGTTTAAATTTTGGAAAAGAAAATGGATCATTTTGGAGGAAGAAATGACTTGAGGATGGATAACTTTAAACACAGCTTTCAAGCAAAACCATTTTGTCAGAAATATCAATGACTGCTGTCACTCCTCTCCTGCAAGCTTCCCTTGCCTGTAATCACTGCATTACAATCAGAAATTCAATAGATGCATTTCTATTCCAGGAAAGAAAAGGAAAGAGCTAGGAAACACACCAATCTATACATGTAGCAGAATAACATGGCCATGTCTTGAGTTTATGCCATGTCAGGAAAGGTGCAGAAGGCTGGATTGCACTTACCACCTCTGAAGTGATTGCTTCAGGCAGCAGATGCAGACAGGCAAGGAGCAGCAAGAAGCTACTAGAGGAGAAAGTTGCATGGGACACACTGGGTTTCCTACGTTACCTGGGTGAGCTGATGCCCTCAGGTGAGATGCGGAAAACTGATGCATCACTGAGGCTGCCATAAGATAAGAGTCAACTGGTCTGGTTGAATTTGGTCCACTAAAACAGGGTAGAAAGAAGCACTATTTTGTCTTTCACCTCAGGTGCCTTAATCCAACACTGTAGAAAAGGGCATAAGGGCCTCCTTCATGATCAGAGGGCTAGAGCAACTCTGCTATAAAGTCCTAGGCTGGCCAGATGCAAAAGGAAACAAGACTCCTGCCCCTTACCCTTATCCATCTAAATATACCTGCTGAAATCCTGTCTTTTTAAAACAATAATAATATAAAGGCACTATTTGTTTTCTTTTGTTTTCTTTTGTTTTTGCATCTTTCTACCATACATGGAAACCTAATAATACTCAGGAAGTTTTAGTTTAGCCAAAAATCAAAAAAGGTGTGGTGGGGGATGGCACTGAAGTGCATATAATCATGTCTGAGGTGAAAAAGGGCACAGACAGAGGTTTTTCTCTGTTGTAATACTTGGATCCAAGATTATGCAAAGAAGCAACACAGAGCATGATCCAGACTGGAGAAGTAGGGCTTTGCTTAGCAAGCTACTGAAGTCATTACTTCAAGATGTGATGTGGTGCTATCCAACTTGAGCAATGCCACCAATCTCTACCAGTTACAATGACTGTATGCTGTATATAGCATCCAGGGCAGCAAACCCCCTTATATGCTGCTTATAGTCCTCACTGAGGGGTAAGGTTGGTTTTTGTGGAGAACAGGATGCTAGATTAGAATAATCTGATCCATATTCCTAGGCTCACATTCTATCTATGCAGTAGAGCAGGGTTCGTCAACCTCAGCAACTTTAAGATGGGTGGACTTCAACTGCTGGCTGGGGAATTCTGGGAGTTGAAGTCCGCCCATCTTGACGTTGCTGAGGTTGACGAACCCTGCAGTAGAGGGTAGCACAAGCAGAGCCCAAAATGTTATATTCAGGTGACAAAGAGTTTTGCCTGTAAGATTTTTTTTTTTTTTTAAATATGGGGGAGTATTAAAAAGGATCCCAAGGAAGTGTGGAACCCATTAAATGGTTACACTGTATATGTTAGACTGCACTCTCCCCTATAATTTTCTTATCATACCTTTTTAACTATAGCTTTTAACTGTTTTTAATTGGTTTTAATGGTGGAAGGCTATGAAAGTTAGTGGTGTTTTAACTGTGTACGCTACCCAGAATCACATGCAAGTGAGATGGGTGGCCATTTAAATGTAATTAATTAATAAGTAAATAAGTAAATAAACTATACATTTTAAGGGCTATTGTTCATTCTACCTCTGCCATTTCAATTTGCTGCATCTGAGGAATAGATGTAAGCACTATTGAGATACAAAGCTTGTTGTGATATAGCCACCAGTAAATCCATAGCTTAGATGAGTAGGGGTCTGAATTGAGTTTCCCCAATTTCAGTCTGCACTTTAAATTCATACATAGAACCAACAGTCAAAGGGATAAGCACTGAAAGTCAAATTTCACTCTTTGATAACAGGGATGGGAAACATGTAGTCATCTGGATGCAGCTGAACAATCAAACCTATCCAATATGACCTATGTTAGGGATGTCACTTTTGGATAGTACTGACTCAAGCAAGAAGATGAGCAGGATTTTCTTTATTACTGAAGAGTTACAAAAGGAGAACTTTGTTTTTTAAAAATATAAAGTCTATGTCCTAATTCTTTCCCACTTCTACACTTTATGCTTCATCCAAACCCCCAGGCCTATTTCTATTATCCTATTTACTTACTTAGAGATCCAGTTTGGTGTAGTGGTTAAGGCACCAGGCTAGAAACCAGGAGACTGTGAGTTCTAGTCCCGCGTTAGGCACAAAGCCAGCTGGGTGACCTTGGGCCAGTCACTCTCTCTCAGCCCTAGGAAGGAGGCAAGGGCAAACCACTTCCAAAAAAACCTTCCCAAGAAAACTGCAGGGACCAGTCCAGGCAGTCAGCAGGAGTCAATACTGACTCAAAGGCCCCAAGGTAAATTATTTACTTATTTACAGAGTGCTCAAGTATGTTTCCTTTATGTACTGAGTTTCTACCTTTGTATCATTTTCCAATTTTTCAGGCTGGAAAAACAATTACTTATCCATCAATGAAGCTATTACACAGTTTCTGCCAAAATTGGAGACTGTTTAATTTAAATTTAATTTAAATTTAATGCTGAGGAACTGGAACTATGCTGAGAAGAGCCAGTTTGGCATAGTGGTTGAGGCACCACTAGAAAGCAGGAGACTGTGAGTTCTAGTCCAGCCTTAGGCATGAAAGCTGGCTGGGTGACTTTGGGCCAGTCACTCTCTCTCAGCCCAACCCACCTCACAAGGTTGTTGCTGTGAGGACAACAGGAGGAGGAAGGAATATCAGGTATGTTTGCCGCCTTGAGTTATTTATAAAAAGGCGAGATAAAAAATCTAAAAAAAAAAAAAAAGATGGTAAGGGGTTTGGGGGCTAAATCCTACAAACAGCATTAAAGGAACTCAGTAAGTTTAGTCTAAGGAAGAGGAGAGACATAATACCAGTCTTCCAAAACGTGAAGGGATGTCACAGGGGAAGAGGGTGTGGATTTATTTTCCAGAGGACCTGAACCAGTGGGTGGACGTTTTACAGTGAAAGAGTCAAACTTGAAAGAAGGAGGAATTTCATGACCGTGAGAGCTATTAAGCAATGGAACAGTCTCCCTCCTGAAGTTGTGGGTGCTCCATCACTGGAAGTTTTCAAGGAAAAAAGCAAACAAACAGTCCTTTGTCTGGGATGTTCTGAGGATTCCTGCACTGGGCAAGGGGTGGGACTAGAAGATTTCCAAGGTCCCGTTCAACGTTATGATCCTAATATTTGCTGCAGCCTCTCTATCAGTTTTTACTTTCACTCCCCTTTTCCCCACTGTCTCTTCATGTAGCTGTGTTCTGCTGTTGCTCTGCTTTCTCTGCAGATTTTTTTTTCTGGCTGTGTTTGCTGTGTGAGTCACTTGGTAGCAAACTTCAGCTCTGCTAGGCTATTGCTTCTCTATTATTTGCTCTACAGTTGCAGTTGGGTGTTTTTTCTTTTAATTAGGCTGCTCATAGCTGCCTCCTCTTGTCTTCTCAATCACCAGATGCTCCAGCTATTCCTTGCTGCCTCATGGTGTCTTCTTCCCTGGACCTCAGTCTTCTTTCTTCTTTTTCCATCCGTCCACATAAAACTATAGCCTTCATAGAGGTAAACATACAGTAGCACCAATAGCAACTCCCACACAACTTCTTCTGTTTGAGCTCCTATTGTCCTTAGCTGATTGACAGGGAGGCAGAGAAAGAACTGTGATTTCTGTTGCTTTGAGAATATTTGTATATCATATGGAAGTGGAAGGCAAGCTTTGTGACCTCTTCCAAACAACAGCATCAGAAAGAGAGGAAAGAGGTTACTCTTTCCCAATCTTTTACAGTCATACTGTCTTCCAAAAATAAATGGAAGAGAAGGGCTCACATCTTCTAGGCCTTTTTATGTGAACCTCCATCCATAAGGGTTGCTGGGACTTCAAGTTTAGCAACATCTGAAAGGTTACAGTTTCTCTACTCCAGCCTGAGATGTTGATTTTGTTTCTTCAGATCAAATATATCTGTTTTTCCGAGATTTCAGAGCACTGCACAGCCCAACATATATATTTGAGTTAAGCATATTCTTAACTGAATAATTAAAATCAATGTCCCTTAAAAGTTCTTTAATGCTGACTGGATCACAAACTTTTTCTTGGCACATTCCTGTTAAAGTTCTGTGGATCAACAGTCTTAGTAAGCAACTGACAAACTTTATTCTTTGGAGTAGTGGTGGTTGGGAATGGCTTATATTTCAGTTCAAATCAAATTCAAAGAAGGAGACAATCTAATAACAAATCTTATGTTTTGAAATTTCAAGTTCTGAATTACAAATTGCTGAGCATCAAAATGTCAAACATTCAGTTTTACATACATGCTCATTAAAAGTGGACATTTATTACATCCATAAGTACATCAAATATAGAGTCCTTGTGTAACATTTTCATTTAATTTTGGTACACAGCAGTAATAAGCTAAGGGGCTTTTGTACGGTATTAGGACGGATCACCTTCCTTTAAGGAAAGACCATATTTAGTTATGTTTAGTTTTCCTCGGGGAAAACCTAGGTCCTGCTTATCCACACAAAGTCTAATTAGAAAATATATTTTCCCATCTGAGTTATTACTTGGTACAACAAATCAAGCCCAATTCAGAGTGCTTCTGCAGGATCTGGAGCTTTTGTTAGCATGATGCAAGCAGCATTGTGCAACAAGCTCTGCCATTTTTGTACATGCATGCAACTTCACAACATGCATACGAAAGGATTGGAATTTTTGATGCAACAGCACAACATTGTTTTCATCATTTGCCCTCATTGACTCCCCCTCCAAAAAACTATACTGTGGGTTTTCTATATATGCATGTGTGAGTCTGTGTGTTTGAGTGTGAGATATTTTGATTTTTTTTCTTTCATGCCTACAGAAAACGTTTGCATATACACAATCCCATGTATATGTTACCATAAAACTGGTAACACTAGAGTTCATTTCTCAAATTTCTTATCGTGTAGAACCCTGCCTTGTTATGTGTCACCAAAATATTTGTCCTAAAAAGATACTGTAGTGCAACAGAACCATACTTTGTAAGAAACACCAGGGTTTCATCAAAAATAGCAGTCTTCTGTAGCAGCAGCCCCTGACCATTTCTTAATATGTAGCACAATTTACCATTTGTCCAAGGTCATTTCATTGATTATTTCATTGCCCCTAATGCTAGCTATACATAGGCACAGGAAGATGCTCTTTAGAATGACTTCTGGGTATGAGTTAAATCTGTTGTGCAGAGTGCAGCAAAAGGTCCCAAAAATCCTGCTCTCAGGAAAATTACACATCAGCATGAGAGCTTGCAAAATGCAATATCCATAGTTTGCTTTCCAAAGAAAATCCAGTCAGAAAATATAAACTAACTGGTCTTTATTGATAAAACTGCAAAACTTCATAAAATACAAGTTGCATACAAAATATAAGGTATAACAAAGACTTCTTCTCATCTTAGCTTCCAAGACTTAACCACAACAAAGTCTCTAGCTAAAAAAAAAACACTCTCAGAGAAAAGGTACACTACTTGGTTACTAGTGAAGACTACATAACCTATAAAAACCTACATGGTTAACTTTACAAGACAAACAGACTTGACTGGGCATTTAGCCCTCCCATTATATTGCCAGCATGTACACCCCCACTGAATAACTAACATACACATTACAGTAGGTGGCAGTAAAAAACATAACAGAATCACAAGATTCTTTGTTTACATTACTCATAGAATAATCTCGATACCTGTTTTTGTATAGCTAACGGGATGACCTTCTTCCCATGAGAAAATCCTGATAAAATCACCTAATGCTTGTGTGTGTGTGTTGTGGGGGGGGGGGGGGAAGAGGGGGAACAATCTGCTACTGGAGGGATTTATGCAGCTTTTTGTGGCCCTCAGAGCCCTTCTGAAAACTGACAGAATGCTTTGCCACCATTTTGGGGTAGCATAAGCCCTAAAAGAGGCATATCATAATTCAAAATCAAAGCAATTCTCCAAAGCTCCCCCCAAAACCTAACCCCACCTATATGTGGGATGTGGAACATCTTCTCTGTGTCAGGTTCTGCAGGCGTTGCATGGCTAGGAAATTCCCCAGGCGCGCTTTAGTCAGTTTCACCGCTCGAGCGCTAGCACAGAAAGAGGAAGTGCTAACCTCAAACTAATGAATGGGCCACCTGGCGCCTCTTCACTAATCTGGAGTGGATGCGTTGTGTTAACGCCAGAGGGCCGCGGGCACTATGGACAAAGGAAAGAGCCGTGGAATTGAGGAAGAGCAATCAGCGCGCGAGGGAATGCTCCCGGCTGTGTGCATGACAGAAGCCCAACGAAGGCAATGACCACGCCAAGGGCTAACAACAATCAAAGAACAATGGGACTCAGGCTGAACCTGCTATCTGGACAATTAAGGGGGATTATTGGGGCGCTGATAATCCGCAGCCTGTAACGCGATCACAGGGTGAAACCGCAGGAAGGGGGGAGGTAAAAAGGAACCAATGTATTGTACCAAGCCAGTCCTGGCTTTGCTTGTAACTGTTGCGTTACGCTTGAGTAAACCTCTTTTGTGAACCACACGTGTCACGGGAGTGTTCTCTTGATGAATGGGATGAGATCTTACACTCCGATCCTCATCTCCACTCTACTCCACACAACTCCTCCCAAACACTAAGTACAAACTTTCACCACCAAAGGATTCTACATCTGTGTTCTCCACATTCCAAAAAGTTGGGAGAACTCAACACAGAATTCCAGTTTTTGATTTTGTTTATATTGTATATTTCTCCCCAAGGTTGGAAAATATGCCTTGGTGGCAATTTCACAATCCTCAGTTCTCACATTTTCTCTCATGGTCTTTCTTTGAATTCATTTCTGCATTTTATTCAGAATTTGGCCTGTCTTTATTTATAGTCACTTTTAGAACTAATTAAACAGCAACTGTGTTAAGACTTGAATAAATTTATGCTCCACAGTATTTGTCAGTAGTGGAGGAGAAAGAGGGGGGGAGGAGTAATTTTAGCACAAAAATGATTTAGTTTCAGAGGTTTTGATCAAATTAAGGGAAGGATCAAATTAGCTGCCAACTGGCTGATGAATTACAGGGAAGAAGGTGCTGTGTTTGCACCAACTGCTTTTTACATGCAAATGCTTCTGAGAGGAAATAGGGGAGTCATGCATAACTTTAACAGCTGGGAATCAGTATTTTTATTTCTGTTCTGTTTTGTGATTGTTGCACTTTCTTCCCTTTTTACATTTCTCCAGAAAACCTGTTAGAATTTTATGTTCGTAGATGAGTGTTATGTCTCAGTTTAGTCATCCTCCTACAGAAAGGCAGTCCCCTCGTTTGTCTGACTGCCTATTGAGAAGCAGCAGCTTGGGGAAAAATGAGTTAGCTTAGACAACAAGCAAGAGTCTTTGCAGATGACACCCTCTACACCTTCCTATTTCTCCCCCTTCCCCCCCCCCCAAACACACAAAGCCATTTCTGTTGCTATTTTCAAAACCCTGTTTGTTGTCACTTCAATGTACATGGGCTGAATTTCTAAGTTGTCATCAGCTTCATCTGATCAGCTTCTTCCAAAGGTCATTCTATGTCCATGGTACAACATATATACGTTCAGAAGTCCATTCTATCCCATTTCCAGCTTAATCAATGATTTCATTAAACACACATATGCTCACCAATTATTTTTAATCAGAAAGCACTCTTTGTGTATGGATGCTGCTCTGAAATATTACTGTTTCTAATGAAATACATTTTAAAAATGTACATCTGGGATGCGTTTTGAGCCAAGAGCTACATAAAAGGAATTCAGGAAAAAGCAAAAAAAAAGAAAGGCAAAACACAAACCAAAACAAATATTGAGTTTTGACCTGAATTTGAGTCCGAGACATGAGACTATCACGTTGCTTAAAAACACTGTCTCTGCAGCCCTTGAAAATCTTTCATTTTAAGTGCTCCTAAATTGCTGAGGTCCTTACTTCACCCTTTTAGCAATCTGTCTATTCTGAAATTTGCCACACATATGACACAGAATCTAATGAGTATTTTCTGTTTTATCAACCAGATGGCACTTTTTCCCTATATTGGTACAAAATGTACCTACCTGTCCTTCATGACTGGTAAGTATGGCAAAAAAAAAAAAGTGACTGGGGCCATTTCTTCACAGATCACAGGTGGCCAACTTTTCTAGCATCATCCAGCCACCAGCCACTGATGAGGTGATAAAAATGTGGTTGGAGGATGCCAGAAAACACTATCATGGAAGTTGGGAGCTTTCTTCTTGCTGATCGTCAGGAATTCACCCAGTGGCATCTGTAGGGGAGGTAAGACTGACCAAAGCAACATCACAAGTCCCATCCCCTTTCTTCCTGTGTTGGGACTTGGTCTGAATGTGCCAAAGGGGCAGAGCTTGCACAACAATGCTGCTTTCGTCATTCTGACAAAAGTAGGAAGAATCTGCAGATCCTGATGCTAGATTTCCCTTTGCCTGTAGAGCTGCTGTATGGACTTCCTGCTTCTCCTTCTTGGCCGTCTTCTTCCTTGAAACCTGCCATGAGGCATGGCTCTGTTTGCATTTTTCTGCTGTGTTATGGTTCTTGCTAATCTTGAAGTATTCTATTTTGTTACTTTTAAATGCCATATTCCTACAGATTTCTTCAAATGATCTGCATGTAACTTTTTAATTAGATCAGGTACTGAGATGATTTTCAATAGCTGCCTATCCATATAACAGTGTTTACCCCCCAAATAATTTTGGGGTTGTTTTCATAAACTAACTGCAGAAGATACTCTGGGTGCCTGGAAGAACTTCCAGCAGTTCAGACCAGGGAAGGCTGCATTAGAAAGTCAGTGAAATCTTTTCTATTCAGGAAGGCCTTCAGTTGTTGAACCAGAGCCAGCTCTATTGACTCCTTGTTTGATTTGTATTTGTTTGGGTATTATAGTTTGTTACAATTGCTCTTTTAATTGGTTTATTGATTGCATATATATCATTTTTTAAATATTCAATTTGTAAGATGCTGGGGAATAGTTGGCAGGATTTTAAAGTGTCTGTGCATTCTGATATCAATACGGATATAAACTACAAATATTTACAAAATGGCATAGCCGTGGGTGGGAATTATGTGCCTCTGACATATGTACAACTCTACTCCATGCAGCATTCATTAGAGCAATGGAAGTATCAGCTTACTGGGAAGTTACAGTTTCCTAACAATAAAATATAGCATTTTCAGCTCTGAGTAAGTGAGAAGCAACAGAAGGGGAACGATACCCTGCAATGACTAAGTGCACATTTATCATGGGGGATGGGGGATGGTCTCCAATAGATAGAAAAAATAATGACTAAATAAATACAGAGCCCTGGACAAACATGGTAAAAATCTTCACTACTGAAGGGAATGAGAGCTGGTGTACTTTGCCTATCCTCTTAAACACACAGAAATCATTTCACTTCCCAAGTGTTGAATTGTTTTTCTCCTAGCTGACATTTCACCTTTTAGAGATGACTTGTTGAAATGTGGTATAAAACTTCCTGTTTTTTGCTGTTGTTGAAACAAGTTGGAAACGACAACTGAAGGATTACATGCTGTGAAAAACAAAACAAAACCCTAGAGTTGCCTGAAATGAAATATGAAAAGTGAAGTATCAAATGAAGTATAAAGCATTAGTTGCACAATATATTAATATTAATTTTTCTGTTGTTTTTTCCCATTCTTCTTGTGCTACAGGAGACGGTACAGCCAGGTTTGTTCTCAATTACACTACTGCCTTGTCTGTAATTATAAGACATCAGATGAAGCTTACAATCAGCAGATTGGTCCTGACAATGCAGTCTTATAGTTGATTCAGCCCAAATTGAAGCCAGTGGTTTTTGTTTCTTTTTAAAAGTTTGTTTCATTTTCAAAGGATTTTTTTTTTTGGTCTGTTTTTAAGGTTTTCTACTAAATGTATGTATAATATGGCAAATTCATAACTAAGCTAATTGCAACGTTTTTAAGTGCTCTGAAATTTTATTTTAAAAGATGAAGCCAGTGAAACGAATGAGTTTTCCCCCATGGATCCCCCTTTGGAATGTAATATTTAAGAGTGTGTGGGCTCAAATATATACTGAACTCTGCAAAGGTGATAAACAGGAGGCAAAGAATTCTCCACTGGTTCATTTCCTATATTCTGCTCTACTGTTACCATCAGGAAAGCTGTTCTCAGTGAAGACTTTAGCAATATTTCATGCCTTCTTTTCCATTTACTTTTATAAATGTCCAAATGTTCCTCTGATTCCTGCCAGTTTCAGGTCTCACTGCAACTCTAGTTGCAATTTGTTTTGTTTAGCCTTGGAGGGTGCTTATCTTGGTCCCATTTTTTTCTTCTGATCCTCAACTGCATTAGCCCTAAGTGCCATTCAATCCAGTGATCTGAATATTTTTTTCAGTGCCATCGTAGGGATACATGTGATATAATGGTAACAGATATGGCCACAGGAAAAAATCTCATGAGTTTCCTGAGCCAATCAGATACAATCTCTGTGTGCCGCTGAAGTCACAGACAGCAAAGGCAAATGCATCAGTCTGAAATACGAAAGATCATGGCACTGAAAAATGGGATGTTTCTTATATTATATCTCTTCAAATGGGAAGAAGACCCATACACCAACAGGACACATGACGGATTTGGCTATGTAGATTGGGTGAGATCTGATTTGAAACTGTTGTTTAGATTTCTATTTCCAAAGCCATTTCATTCAGATTTCTGAATAATTGAAATAGACTCAATGCAGAAAAGAGATTTTCTATTGTTGTGGCCCAAACCTGGCTCACCTATAGCAACCAAATCACTTTGAAGATGCAACATAATTTTATTTAGCATGCAATCAATAAACAGTAAACTGCCCTGATCAAAAGCAGAACCAGAGCTTATATAACTTGGGCCTACATTATAAAGACAAGACAGAGGAAAAAGGCAGATGCAATAGAAATTACAGTGTGACATTGGAATATTTTAGATAAACTCATCCGTGTGATCTTATTATTATACTGTATATCCTTTCCTACAATGTAATCATGCTAGCCATACTATGTTTGAGATATGGTTGGTGAATAGAAGCAATCTGGTTTACTGGGTCACAGGTTCCTGACTGAGTCTTCTCCTTGTCACCACTCAGGGTCAGTTCAGCTTGCTGTGAATGTTTCATTTATAAGGGCACTTTACACAGTTCATATGTATAGAGGTGGGGGTGGGGGTGAGGGTGGGGGTGGGGTGGGCATCTCATAGGCTTGGTAGTGAATGCCGCTTACATGTGTATGGGGGAGGTACCTTTTACCACCACACTATGCCTGTGCAAAAGACAATGGCTCAATTTAGAGATAACCAATTAACAATCTGATTTGGAATCCAATGGTATTCAGAACTTTTCCTAAAAGATAAGCACACTTAAATCTATATACTATATATAATTGTTAAATTCTGAGCCCAAGCTATAAACTTTTCCTATGTTCAGACCTGACAACAGAATTATTATTCACTTCATGAACAAAATTTTGCTGAATTCTCAGATTGTTTTCACTTTTATGATCTGGTCTTGGACCATAATAACATGTTCATTCATTCAGTTTGAAAAGTTGATTTGATTCAGAGATTTCATCAAATAGTTTGTACTGTATCCCTCAGATGAATCTTTATATAGTTCTGGTGACTGGAGTGGAAAAAAATAATACTTTCAAAATTGTAGGAAAGAAAGGCATGAGTAATTTTGCATGCACAATCTTCTTAGGAGTTGGAGAACTCCTGTGCTCAGATGTAGATTCAGAGAAAGAGAGTGAATGAGTGAGTGAGTAGTGGGCAGTTCTAGCCTCCAACTTCATCTTCATGTCCAAGAATGCTTCTGGGTCTGCCTAAGCTTTCATAGAAAATAAAAATGATGGGCATCAGTAGCAGCCCAGGACAAAGTTTGAAAAAAATGCTCACCTGAGCTCCACCCTCCACAAAAAAGCCAAAAGTATATAGAGATAGCAGGGAATGGTGGGTAAATTGGTGCTTTGCAAGTAGCAGACATCTTGTGAATGGGGAGATTTCCTCAGGGTCACTAACAACATGTTCTGAAATGTGTCCACTAGCAAGCAAGCAAGCAAGCAAGCAAGCAATAAATAAACAAACAAACAAACAAACAAACAAACACTGCATCTTTGGCTTAGGTAGACTAAACTTGAGGGATAGCTTTAAAGAAATAATGGATTTTTTTCCTGTGCTGCAATTTTTTTTATCTTGGGTTTTTCTATAGATCATGATATTTTTCATGTCTGGATGCATCAAATATGCTAATTACTAGCATAATGTTAAAGTGAAAGAACCTGTCTGGGTTCTGATCCAAAATATTTCAGATGATGTGTGATTATTGGTAAAGGATTGTGCAGACCTTCACAGGGGTGTTTTATTTCAAAGGGACCATTTGGAATGTCTCCAAGCTGTGAAGTTATTATTTGTGCGATGAATCTGCGGATTAAGGAAAAGCAGCCCTATCTTGACTCTGTTTGAGGCAAAGCAATAGATTTCTGTAGGCCCCTTTCTCTTTTGATGTGGTATGACAGAACTCCAGGAGATGAAACTTGTCTTCTAGCAGAATGCTGCAGACAGTACCCTCCTAAGAGAGAATGAGGCTTCATGATATACTTGAAAGGACCATTTAAAACAAGCATACTACAATATGTATAATGTTGTGAGATATGATCAAAATCAGTTATATCTCTGCAGATTTTATTATCTGTTAGTAAAAAAAATGTGGGCACAGTTGGATAAATTGTAAACTTTTTTTAAATGTTACAATTCTTATTTATTTTGATAATCTCTTGCAATATTATGGTTAGTGATAGTGATATGTTATGGTATGGTATGGAAATAGTAATAGTAATAGTGAGAGTCTGCTATTATTCACATTTTTACAGATAGGCTCATAGGTTGCATAGAAAGAACAAGAACATAACAATAAAAAACAGCAAAAATAGGAGTGAAAACTTTAGGTCTGTGTGAAGTGGCCTTGCTTCAGCTCCGTGAGACACTACACACTGTGATGGCACTGCCATTCACCTCCTCCTCAGTTTGCCTACTTTAGCATTGGAAAAGAGGCTTCTGGGTATTCTGCTTACAGTACTTCCCAGAAGTATTGCCAGGAACTGCCAAGAAGCTTCTTCTGGCTATTGCAAGTACTAGGAGAGATCAAAGTTAAGCTATGTGGCTACTTTGCTCTTAGAAGTCAGGGGATTTTTCTAAGCAGCTTTGAGAAGTAGCTTTATTCAAACCTTCAAGGCAAAATGCCCTCTCAGAGATCTGCACACCCTAAAAACATATCAATTCTCTCATTTAAGGACAAGAGATTGGTTTAGAGTTGGAATGCTCAACATTGTGCCAAGGGATATCAATAGACTTGTGAACTGTGGTCCACCATGGTTCCTCCACAGCTTCTAGCATAATTTCTATTCCAATAATGTCTCTGGGTCCAAATTGTGCCTGTGAGCATATCTGGAAGGAGCACACCTACCTAGGAAAAGGACCAAGGATAATGGGAAGCAGCTTACAGGAGTAGGAATTAGATTTAGGTAATATTATAGGAAATTGGTGGTTTGAAATGGATTATGTCTGCCATTAGTAAATGGGAAAATCTCCCCAGCAGCATTTTCAAGAGCACACATAATATATTGCTACAATTCTAAATGTGTCCACAAGCCCCAAAAGGCTGGGCACTGTTAATTTAGATTATCCATTGGATTTACATTTATTATAAATGTGAAGTATATTTTTTTAGTATTTTACAGTGTTCTTACAATGGAAGTTAGGCTGTCAGTGGTATCTCTGATTGATTGATTGATTGATTGATTGATTGATTGATTGATTGATTGAACCACTTGATGATTCTTGATTCTAAGAGAAGGATGAATTACTTTGCTTGTTACAAATGATATGATGTTAAAGGGACTGAAATATTGGGTTGATGGCCCTTGATGGCTGCCCTTAGCACTGATCAGCCAACATGGGATGCTGTGTCCCCCTCCAAGGCAGTGAAGGATGCGATAAGCCAAGCGCTATTGCAAAACACAAACAAACCTATTATTTGGAAGCAGAGCCAAGATAAAGAAAAGAAACTGAGTTGGAGTTTTGGGAGCAGTTTAAAGTACAGGCTGTACCCCTTATAGATTTGGAGTATTTTTTAGAATGTTAAACTAATCTGTATATTTGAAAATTTGAACATTATTACCAAGTTCTATAAGCTTCCTTTGATTGGATAAGTGTTGCCTGCAACTCGAGCAATTCTTGTTACATAAAAATTTAATTGGAATTTTGGGCATCCTATTTGGCTTTTCCACTATCTAATTACAGTTTTGTCACCCCCTGAAAAATCCATGATTCATATTATTTAAAATTTAAATGAACAAGCTTTTTTAAAACACACCTCATTCCCCTGGGCCACGTGCAAACTGCTTTTACGGAGAGTGATTGATATTCTCCAAGTTCTTACCTCTTACAATTAATCAAGAGGACTTTAGCTTAAGATACTATCTCTTTTCACAACTGCCTAACACAGAATCTGAACATTTCATTTGGTCTTTAAGAAGTGGCATGCAGACAAAAGGTCTTCAAAGCAACAGAGAGCCAGCTTGAAACAATTTGGAATTACAGCTGATAGAGTATTGATTTAGAGAATTTGCTGAAATATTGTTAGAGCTGAGAACATAAAATCAGGATGGAGGCTAATTCAAAGCTAAATTAATGGGATGTGTAATGTTTTAGATGAAGTAATGGCTTATGAAGCTTCGTGGTAATTTTATGGTTACACTTTTCATTCTTAAATGTGCCTTTGGATTTGTGTTGGCCTATTTACCATGGATCCTGCAGTATCTAATGGTGATATAAATTCTAGCTTTTAACTATTTCTTTAAAAATTGCTTTTCCTCTCTTTGCAGTTCAATTTGTTCTGAATCAGGTGCTGCAGTTCATGAGAAAAGAGAGTGTTTTTGACCACTAAGATTTCTTATTTCACAAATCATGGATTTCTTTTCTTTGTTAAATGTGTTTGTGTATTACATTTCTATCCTGCTTTAAAGTGCTACTTCTTCAGCATACAGGTAGTCCTCATTTAGTAACTGCCTTGTACAGTGACTGTTCGCAGTTACAAATGTGATGAAAAACTTTGCAACCAATCCTCGCATTTATCACCTTTGCAAGTCAGTAAAGCAAAGGAAAACTGAAATAAGATCATAAGCATAGTTGCAGTTTCACTTAGTGACTGCTTTGCTTAACGACCGAGTTGCTGGTCCCAATTGTGGTCACTAAATGAGGACTACTTGTATGTGTGAAATGGCTAAGATTTCCAGAAGTCTGAGAGGTGTATCAAATAATTATTTGGGAAGTAGAGCTTACCCTTCTGATAGCACTTTTCAGTTGCTTTTATCAGGTCAAGTTGGAAATATCTTTTTCCCAGATGATATCACATTTTTGTACAGTTTATCACACTAAAGAGAAATATGCAGAAATACCAGCAAATAGTACTTAGATTCTCAATCCTTTGCTACCTAAATTAATGTGATAGCTATCTCCTGGCTCAACAGTACCCTTAGGGTTAAATACTAGCATGTTATGATGATGATGATGATGATGATGATGATGATGATGATGATGATGATACATTCTGCCATGGGATGCCACTTTGCCATGGCAGTGGGATCTGTATGATCCAATGATGTTGAATGCTATTCTGGGAATACTCTATTACAATGATGACCTGAGCCATAAAGGTCTCACTTGAAGGCCAGGACTAAATGCATCCCACAACCCATTTGCAATGGTGAATATTAGAAACCAATTTTCATACTGGATTAGCCATTGCCTGGGTCAAAAAGGGCTGTGTCTGGGCATCAGTGACACATGGGCTACAGAGCTCAGTTCCCTCTGCTAGGTGACCAGGGCAAGGAACTGCAAAGCAACTAGCAGGCAGACAAAAATGGATATCCTGCTCTATTTCTGAAAACAGAACGATCATGAAATGCTATTCTGAAACCAATCCCTCAGCCAGGAGATTTCAAAAATGAATGTACCAGATTTGGAAAGAAAACAATCCAGATGCAACCATTACTGAACAAAAGCCTATGGACCAACAAAGATTCATACTGAAAATCAAAGTCTTTATAGATGCTGAATTAGAAGCAGGTGAGTCCGATGGCCAACTGGAAAACTCTGAATAGCTGAAGATGTATTATACAGACCCCCTTGGTGTGGAAATAGAAAAGGAGAGTCAAGATTCACAAGACATGATCCTCTCAGGCATGGAAATGCACAAATTTGCAGAGACAAGCAACCAAGGTTACCTGAAAGACAAAAACTATTGCTTGGAAAAATCATTAAAAGGTATCAGAATGGATAGAAAGTATAAAATTATCGGTCTTAATGCGAACAAATAGGATAATTTTATCTGAGATTCTTCTGGACATAAACAAAGCATTGGAACCCATTTCAACATCAATGCTTGGTGAAACAATCCAGCTAATATATAGTGCTGCCTATGTCATCATCAGAGAACTTGGAAAGGAAAAAAGCAGTTAACAAAAGGTGAGACTAAATGGAAAATTTGCTTAGATTTGAAAGTAAAAAAAAAGAAAAAAAACTGGGAGGATCTGAGTCCATAGCTGAAGTTCAAGAATGAAAAGAGAGAATTGTGGCATTGTCAGGAAAAATCAAATGGTATGATGCTCATATAAACCAATATAAACAAAATTTACAATTTAGAACAAATTCTAATTTTACAGGAAGATTGGCTCCAAGCACCATCAAAGTGAAGATAGTTTTTTTTTTTTTTTGAAACCTGACAAGGGAAAAATTTTGCATTTCTGGAAAGTACTGTGGGATTGCCCCATAGAATATAACATGAGGGCAAAATGGATTTATGCTACAAAAATAAATTAAAAAGAAAAACTATGAAAAAATTAACTAACAGAAGAAATGGCTAAGAAATCATTGAAGAAAAGAAGAATTGGGCTGCATCTTGATGAGACGTGGATTTTGGCTTAAATATCTTACCAGCCTACAAGCATGGTTAGATGGTCAGTTTAATATTACACTAAAGAATAGAACAAATGAAGACTGGAAGACAAATGGAAGAACTTTTTAAAGAATGAAACACAAAACGAAAAGAGCCATACTTAAACTTAGAAAGAATTTTGGAATAATTTATGACAGCCCAGATATAACAACAGCTCTGTTGAGTACTTCTTACATACCTAGATGCTACCTTTACAATCCCCAAGCCCTTGGTAGGGTTCAGATCAAGCAGAATACTGGCCAATATTAGCTATGACTCATAATATAATGAAGCAGAGGAGGAAACAGCTTTTTGGTAGTTTTTTTTTCAAGTTGAGCCTTGGTAAAATATTCATTTTTATGGTTGTGATTCCTCCTAGGTAGGACAATTTTAGCTTTCTCCATCTTAAAATATCAGCCATTAAGTTTTTTAAGTCTGTGAATAGTTATTCTTAAATAAGTCTTTACTGTTTTTTCTTAAGTAAATTCCCAGAATTACTTAAAAATTACTGTTAATCTTTCCAATAGTAGTATTAAGCCCTGTGATTTGCTACAGATACTGCTTTTCTTCTTTGGATAAATGCCAGTAATCATCTGAGCCTTATTCTTGTTAATCCAATATCCTGATAACTGAGGCATACTTGTAGTATACCAGGCTTGAGTACAAACAGGGTCATCTTGTGAACTGTGGGCCACGAAGTTGATCACCCAGCAGATATGCAGGGGTGAGGATTAAGAAAGAAGAAGTTGAAGTCTCAGTTGGGTCAGGAGCGCATAGAAGAAATCATGCAGAGTGCTGTGACTATCTACAGCAAAGGTAGCATAATCCACATCTTGTAAGATAACATTTATTAAAGAAAGAAAGGCGGAAGAGAGAACAAGGAAGACAGGAAAACTAACAACCACCAGCAGCAATATATACTTAGTAAATCTGCTGATTTAGTGAATCTGCTGACTCATTATACACTGAGCTTGGTTGAAGGAACAATGTATCTCTCTTAGATACAATTAAAATCAATTATACACATGCACAGAAAT
Source organism: Liasis olivaceus (assembly GCA_030867105.1). NCBI lineage: Eukaryota > Metazoa > Chordata > Lepidosauria > Squamata > Pythonidae > Liasis > Liasis olivaceus. Next base: position 257,755,189 of record CM061349.1, on the reverse strand, counting down.
GAATAGTCTGAAAAGTATAAAACAATTACAACAAGAATTTAATGGGGCCAGAGGTCACCAGCACATAGCACATCAGCATGGATGGTCTTTACCACTATCCATTTATCAGAGAATATAATCTTTTAGTTGTGCTGGTAAAATGACAGGTCTCCCACCAGAGGTCACACATGTAGGCCTTCTGCTTTAACAGGGAAATTGTCCTCTCCCACCCACCCACACGGTTTTTAACAATTGGAATCAGGATAATCTAATAAGAAATTCTGCCTGTAAGACATGATCATTCTGCTCAAGTTTTAAATATGAGCTTTCTCCCATTCCCTGTTGTTTATGTATATGATGCCTATTTCACTAACACTAACCCCCATCAGGAGTAGTAGCATGATATGCTGACATTTTTTGGTAACTACAGCTGGCTGCAACCCGTCATCAGTACATTTGCGCATACTTTCCATCATTCAAAGTCTCAAGAGACCTGGCTGCACAATCATAAAAATGCTACTGTGTGATTTTGTTTTTCTGAAGCTGTTGTTGAATATTAGCAAGTGCTTGAAGTTGTAATGAAGCAGTTGTTACAGCCTGCTCCTCAACACTCTGCCCATCAAAATCTGAGCAGGTAATTATTGTATTTTGGTTATTGGGGTATTCCAATATTATTGATTCCAAATAATTCCCTTGGATGAGTAACTGTAAGTATAACATAGTTTGTGTTCTTGATTTGCCAGTTTAACTCCTGGAATTTTATTTTCTGGTCACATCTTCCTTGCTAATTATACTAATACCAGTACAAATAAAGAAGAAGAGAGGTATAGTCTTGTATAGTCCCCTTTGTTATAGTACATTTTGGGAATAAAAATGTATAACATTACCTTGGCTTCTTGTTCTTCATAAATGCTCTGTACCCATGTAAGAAAATTTGAACTGCTATTCATCTTCTTCAGAGTCATAAATATGAAAGACCATTCCATATTATCAAAGGCTTTCTCCAGATTGATAAAAAAATTATAGCTGCTTTCTTCTATTTCTAATTTATATGATCATTACTATTCAAAATGTATCTGATATTGTCTCTGATGTATCTATTTGGTACAAATCCATTGTGGTCAATATCAAATGCTGCTATAAAATCTTGTAATCTACATTCAATAAAGAATAGACCAATACAACTCTCTTTTTTTAAAAAAACAGTTATTTATAATTACCCGGCTCCTCATTAAAGCCCAAGCACTGGATCTGTTTTTCCAAGGGAGAGTAATTATGCCTGGAGGACATCAGACTCCTGCACAAAGCTCTGACTATATGAAATGAACCTCACTCTGCAGAGGGAATTATGATGGAGGGGAAAGGAGAAGGGGTTATGAGGTTGCAGCAAGGAAGAAAATACAAGAGAGGGGAGAGAGATTTGCAGGCACCTAACACAGGGATGTTAACTAAATTAGGCAACAACTGGTTCATAACGTGCAGCTCTTTCAGAATTCACATTCATCGTAATATACATCTCTTTCAGAATTCACACTGTTTCACATAGAGCTCCTAAAATCTGCAGACATTTTTCATCTACAATTAAAAATAAAAAATCTAACTTTAGAGGTAAAAGATAAGCAATTTTATCCCTGCTTCCCCCACCCATCAGATAATCAATGTTTTCAAAATTGCTTAACTTGTGACCAGATCTAGGATCCTTCTGTTCTGATAATATTCTACCCCCTCAATAAAATATTAGCTGCAAATTCTGGGTCTACTTCAGATTGAAATATATAGAAATAAAGGCCAAGGCAGGAGAGTTTGAGAGAGAATTTTTCCAGATACCAACCCATTAGGATTATGGCTGATTGCCCATGTCACTAGTCAACCTTCTATTAGGCTAGAAACTGGGTCATGCCTGCTTTCTCTGTTCTATTTCCCTCTTCAAGGAATTGTGTTTGAGGGAGAAGCTCTCTCAGGCACATTAAGAGTCACCTAGTCTAGGTATATTTTCTGAGGAGTAAGCTCCCATGTTCCATGTGACTGGCTTCTAGGTAATCTTAAGTGATCACATTGGTCAGAATGTGCAAAATATGTACTAATCATCTAAACCAGTTCCTGCCAAATTCATGGAGCTCAACCAGCCTTGAACCCATTATTTTCTCTCTCTTTTTGAACCTCTTCTTTTCTCTCTTTTAACCATATAGTATTGAAAAAGCATCTAACGTAAAAGAAATGTCTGGTTTTCTGGAAAAATAAAACCACTACTTCATTGATGGAACCAAAAAGAAAGGAGTTATATTAAGAGCTTAAATTTAAGTCTGGCTCACTAAAAAAAAAAAGTGCCCCCCCAAAAGTGGCAATTCAGCTGTAGAGAGTAAGAAAAATGACCTTGATGGAGATACAGTATGCAGGATTTGTTGCCTAGGCGAAAGGGTTTGAAGTGTTTTTTAAATCCAGAACAAGATAACATTCAGAAGCAGTTCAGGAAGACATCTCCCTAATTCACTGAAGTATAAGAAAGAGGAGGTAGAGGAGGCACAACACAATCAGATTTGCAAGACTCTGTTATTGTAGCCAGTCTCAATAAAACTAATTTTAGTTTTCCTCTGGAGTTGATTTCCTGGTCTGGTCTACCTAGTGAGGCTGACACTAACTGTGTGATAGAAGTGTCATCATAGGAATGGAAGTATCTGGGTAATTCAGGCCTCCTTCAGTCTTTGGCCTGTGTGTACATCCCATCCATGCCACACAGGCCAAAAACAGTACAACACCTCCCAGCCACCTGGCCAAGGGCAGATTTCAGATCAAGACCTTCTATTCTGATGACCAGCATCCTGAAAAGGGTAGTTGTTGTCACCCTTACCTTTGCAATCATAAGGCCAGCTAACCTCAGCAGAAACCAAGATGAACTAAAATTAACTTCAGTAATCCCACTGCATTCTGCTATTTACTGGTGACAACATAATTAAAGCAAATTGGAGAAAGAAATTAATTTCAGGCCTCAAAGCAGATCCCACAGGCAGTATGTGATGGGAGAAAAACTGCCTTGAGCAAGGCCAATCAGCTGAATGAAGAAAGAAATCCCCAGTTTGCAACATGATCAGTATGCACATACAGTGATGAATTTATGGTAGGTGGGAGGACATGCACCAGAGTGTCTCTAGATAAAGATAAGAAGCAGCAGCAGCCCATGCTTATGAGCCCTCTGTTCCATCCTCCCCGGTCACCACTGAGGCAGGTTCAGAGGCGTGATCCTGAACTGGTGGCCTACTATCGGTGCAAAAGCTTTGTTCGTCCAATGAAGCTTAAATATATGTTCTCCATTCTTAGAGGTGGGAGCAAATGACTGTTTTGTCCTGGCAGGAAGTGAAGTGCTGGTTTAAATATTAAATCTTATCTAACATTTGCTAAAAGTCATTTGGATTCTCCACCAACAACATGGCATCATTTGCATATAAGAGTACACATATATTCACAACCCAAACCAACACATCTCTAAAATCGGCACTAAACATGCTTTACCCCTTAATCCAGACATATATTAAGCAACCAAGGGACATTATACATCCTTGCCGTATTCCTTGCTCAGTGCTGAATAATTTTCTAAGCATTCCATTTTCATGTACCTTTACTTCCATCATGTAGCACCTTTATCACATTCAGCAACCAACCTTCCTATCCAAATTTGCACAAATATTCCATCATTCAACACACACACTTTGTCATATACTTTCTTATATCAAGAAATATACAATAAACTTAAACCTGCTGATGAGCAAAAATCTGGCCTGTATGTACACCCTGCTCAGCATGGTACCTCCCACATTTTGCTTATTGTCACCTCTTGTCACCTTCAATCAGAATTTATGCCGAATATCTTCCCAGGAACCCTTAATAAACCAAACCCCTGTTGTTTTTGCATTCATTGGAGTTTTTGATATGCTCTCATTTAGAAATACACTTGTTTGTCATAACCTCTCTCACCTCTTTCTTGAAATGCTTGCAGACTGAAAAAGAGAGCACTTGTATTCTAAGAAGAGCCTTAAAAGCAAGAGAAATGTCAATTTATTAAGAGACATATTTTCCCTTAGGACATCTGCAGCACTTAGGTCCATAAGCCAAGTTGGAATGTTAATGTGTTTCCTTAAGAAGATGTTAAATAAGCAGAAATTCTATTTTGGATTTTTATGGTTTAACATTTTATTTATGCAAAGAGCTGTATTGGAACATCATGGCATATGAACTTTCCTCTCTGTGCTTTGCATGGGAAATACCTTATCCTGCTATTTGCAGTGCTGCTGACATGCTACACTTGTTTCTGCTTGTACTTGCATTCAGACTCCAGATCTGTTTGACCTCTCTCCGTATATTTACTTCTTTCTAACGTATCTAATGAAATTTCATTCTGTATAATAATTGCTGTATAGCATTATATTGTGTTATAGTCCTGTATGTAATATATTACTATGATTATGGCTAATAATAAGTATATAATACTAACAGCAAGAAGAACCTATGTGTAATAAGTGCTGCTTAAGAAAGTCATTCTTGGTACATTGCAATATGAACTAACATGAGCCAACTCATGCATTTTGATTAACATGTGGATTGACATGTGCTTAATCGTCAGCTTTCCCACTTGTTGAGTGCTATCATCTACCTACCCTCATTTAGGAAAGGACTTTCAGAACAGCATCCCATCCTACCACTTTCAAAATCAGTTCTGGCTGGTCTACTTTGAAGTTCATCAGAGGAGGGACGTACAAACGTTTTGGCTGAAAAGTATATTTGAAACTTTGAGAATGTAATGTTGCAATGGAATAGAATGTGGAAATTCACAGGCTAGCTGCTTTAGTGGGTTAGTACAAAAAGAAAAAGAAAAAGACTGCTTGCATGGATCTTTCTGATTTTTTAAAGAATGTCCAATAAATCTATGTGGGGCTCAGAGGTATTTTTATAAGTATTGTGTAAATGATTTAGAGGCTGACATTTTGATTTCCACATATCAGTTTCCCATTAAAAATGCATTTTTAAAAAATCCTCTGGTAGATAAGGAAGCCTAGTAGATGCCAAAGAAGGGCTCTACAGATACCCACTTGCATCATTTTACCTACTTTTGATGTAAGACTTCTTAAACTTGGTGAACATCTGATCCAAAAAAGGAGTATTAGAAAAAGGAAGGGAGGGAGGGAGTGAGAGAGGGAGGAGGGAGGGAGGGATGGAAGGAAGGAAAGAAGGCAACCTCAGGAGAGTAGTTCACTTACTGGCCTAACTTCCCCAGCTATAGCATGCTGCAAATGTTTTATTGGGGGGGGGGGGGGCGGGGACTGGGGCTGGGGCTGGGAGAGGTATAGTTTGGAAAATGTACTTTTCTAGCTGTAAACTGGTATGGGGAAGGGGAAGCTTAAAGGTAAATAAGCCACCAGGAGTCACTGTGTATGAGTTGGGCGGCCATATAATATACATTTATTTAATAAATAAACAAATAAAAATAAAATAAATCTCTTTTAAAAAAACAGGCAAAGAAAAAGCTCTATTTGATATTTTTGTTTGTGTATTTAGCAAGTACTATCTGTGCCAGTACAGACATGTAAAGCTAATTGGAAAACTTAATTCCCCCAAATAAGTAAACAAGCCTTATTTGGGGGAAAGGTACTTTTCTGGAGGGGAGAGATGCTTGTTTGAACTCAAAAGGGGGATAATGTGAAAAGCGAGGGAATGGAGGGGATGGAATCCCTCCATCTAACACTCCCCGCCCCTCCTTCATCAGAAACTGAAACTGAAAGAATCAAAAGTCAAAATAAAATAACCTGGGATTGACTCTGTGGAGATTGCCTTGGAGGCAGGCAGGCAGGCATCTTGGGTGTATGCGGAGGGGTCAAAAAAATCAAGATGGCAGCCACAAACATGCGCTTGAAGGTCCGCCTTCTCCAGAAAGCGGGGTCTTCACATAATCTGTCTGAAGTACGATAATTTGAGCCTGGTCATTTGTGCCTTGAATGAGAACTCTGGGTTGATTTGTACCATGATCCATCAGTTTGTTTTCTTGGCTGTCTACGGTATTCTCAGGAGTCTTCTCCAACAGCAGAGTCCAAAGGCGTCAATACTCTTCCTATTGTGCCTCTATGAAAGCCAACTTTCGCTTCCATAGAGTGTCACTGGGAATACCTTGGCTTCTACTGTTCTGATCTGTGTAGGTATAGAGGCATCACGGCACTTGAGTATCTTTTCCAAGGCCTTCTGAGTGCTATCCTACTGAGTGCCAGTCTGTGCCGTATTTCTTGACTGCTGGTTCCTTTATTGTTGATATTCAACCCTGAAATAATGCATTATGTGTTGCTTTCTCTTTAATCTCAACACAAATTGTTTGGAGTTTTGAAAGAGATCAGATGCCGCATGCTAGAAACCTCCTCCCCTCCATGCCCAAGAGAGAGAGAAAAAAGAGTATTTAGGCTATTTTCTTTTGAAATGCAAATGATTGTAACAGAACCTTAAACCAACTGGGTTATTAAATCAGAAATGTATCTTTGTGTGCATTGCCACTTAGCAATCATCCATCCAACTGTCTGTAAAATGCTGAGGGATGTAAATAAAAGAAAAGGTTGGGTTGGAAGGACTTGCCAAAAGCACTCTAATAGAGTCCTGCAAATTCAGCACTTCACAAATTATACAGTGCAGGCAAAAAGAAACAGGATGGGCCATAAAGTTTAAGGGTCCCCAGTGGAACGTGTTTGTTTTAGGCACTTAATTATGACAGGAAATGTTAATGATTGTTCAATAGATTTGGAAATGAAGGCAGTAATAGCCATTTTGAGGTTCTGGATGATAACATGTTGCATAGGTATCAAAACTGGGTATTACTAGCTGAGCAGGGAAAACACTGCAGATACTGTATATATTGTTTTCCTAGAAAACAACGAAGGGCTAAAAAGTAAAATATGCACATAGACAGGCAGAATTATTAGTCAGATTGGCCCTAACTGATAAAGAAAAGGAAGCAGTTTCTCTAGAACAGGGTTCCTCAACTTTGGCAACTTTAAGACGGGTGGACTTCAACTCCCAGAATTCCCCAGCCAGCAAGGCTGGTGGGGAGTTCTGGGAGATGAAGTCCACCCGTCTTAAAGTTGCCAAGTTGAGGAACCCTGCTCTAGAATGATACAACAGTTGGGGCCAGGGGTGTCTGCAGGGCATGGTTAAAAAAGTCAGGATGGTGGCTTCAGTGGTGCAATCAGAACTGCGATGCACAGGCAGAGCTTTGCTCATCCCACTGTGGCCACCATCTTGAGGCCTTTTTACCATACTTTACAGAGAACCCTGTAAGGGTTGGGGTAATCTGTAAGCTACTTTGGTTATGATGCCAAACCATGAATAAGCCCCTTTTCTCTTCCCTTTGCTCCCTGTGATTTTCCTCGTCCAGAGTCTGAGGAAGACCATAATTTGATGTTTTATCCAAAACACCTAACTTTAGTTTATCTCTTTCTTCACTGAGGGAAAAAGTCTTTGTGTCTGTACAGGAAAAGGACGCTTCAAGAAATGCCTGCTAGCGACTTGAGTAACACCAAACCATGGATTGGTTTTATGCCAGGAGTATCCCAATGCAAACTTAGTGTATCTTATCAGTTCACCTTATAGTTACATGCATTTATTTGTTGAATTTAACGCTCACCTTTCTTCTAAGAGTTCATACTCTCTAAATCATCAACTGCTGAATAACCAGGCAGTCTCAGAAATATGCTATATTAGCAAACCTGAGCTACAAACTTGACATCTTTTATTTGCTCCTGCATCTACTGTGGCAACAATAAGTTTGTGAAGAAGCCATAATTCTCTTTTGGAGATTTTCATACAGAAGCAATGGTTTCTTATCAATTATTTTTAGGGAAGTTATGTTATTTGAACCAGTGGAAGTTTGCAATGTAGACTTTTCCTAAAATGTTTGAAAAATGATTTGAAAGGTAATGTTCAAAAAGAAATTTATCTCAGATGTTACTCAGCAGTTTAGTTATGTGGTAAGCCATACACTCCTATATAAATCCAGGGGCGTAGGTTTCAAAAGGTCAGGCTGGTAGCCACAATCACGCAGTAAAAGCCCTGCCCCTTGACACATGAAAAAAGGGGGTGGGGGTTTGATTGCAAGACTGTGGCTGCCTTCTTAACATTTTTGACCCTCTGTGGATGCCCACAGAATTCTTCAACAGGATTTACTCACTCTACATTGCTATATGACTCTCCTTTTCATCAGTTTGCACTAAATTTTGATCCAGTGATCTGTAAGACATGAAAAATATCAATATGACTCTTTGATGCAACCCCCCCCTCCCTTTACATACATGGTTATCACTCCCTCCAGCTCAACCACCATGACTCGGATGAGAGGAGTAGTGAACTACTAGTAGCTGGGGAAGGGTGAATTAAAAGGCGACAAAATCTCTCTCTCCACATATTCTTCCTCTGCCCATTGATGATATGTACACAATCCTGAAACAAGAAATGCCTGTGTAGGCATTTTCCTTTGGGTATCATACTGCCAATCCAAGTTGGCCAACCATGCTTTCTCTGAGCTGAGAACAATCTATCATTCCGTTTTGCTCTATTAAAAGTCTTGTATAACTCAGGTCGCATGCACATTCATACACTGAAAAAAAGGCGTAACAGAAAAATCCTACTTTACATGTTTAAAAAAGAAATCCCTTTGTGGCCATCATCATCATCACCACCACCACCACCATCAGCAGCAGCAACAGAAATTGCAGTAAATATTTACTGTTAAGTTAGAAGAAGTCTATTATTTTAACCCAAATAGTACATGCCAGTTTATTCACTTGTTCACTCTTTTTGTGTCATAAAGAGTTTGACAGAATTAAGTGAACCATGATAAAAGTATACCGTGGAACCATCTGGTTTTTGGTTTCAGATGAATGCATTTCATGTCATTGTCAGTTTGCTTGTATGTGATGAATTTCATGGATTGACTCAAGTTGCTTATAGTACTTTTCAGCAAAGGATGTAACCTTGGATGAAACATCCACTGTCCTTCACAAGAGAAAGGTTCCCCCTGAAAAACCCAAATGTCATTTGAACTGTGGTGGTGCAGGGGAAAAGACTTTCTTTAATTTCATGGCCTTTAAAACAACAACAACAACAACAAATAACTGTTTCAGAATCAATCTCTCAATCCCTTTCCCAGCCTACTTTCTGTTTAAATAAAAACTGTGATTTGACCAAGTTGTATGAGTTTCTACTCAAACTGAAAAATGCTTTGTAAAAATGGAAGAATGATAGAATTGTAAAGACTTGCTGTGGATCGGAAGGTTATATAATCTAACCAACTCCACAAAGGCAACATCATCCAAACCAAATCACTGAATGGGTGATATCTTGATAAAGAAAAATACAGTTGAATGATTTTATTCTAAGCTGATGCTTTCAGTGTGGTGCCTTAAGATAAAGTTTGTGCTGCATCTAATGAAGAAGCACTATGTAACAAACAGCATCAGAATTGTTCTCTGCTTGTTTTGTTTTATAGTACTTATAATCCACCCCAGTCCCGAAGGACCCTGAGCAGTCCAGCAAAAAGAAGATGAAAATATAAAAAAAATCATAATAATATGTTCCGATTTTATTGGTGAATCAAAATCAAAAATAACATAGAAAGCAAAGATAAACCCTAAAGAAAACCCAGGAAAGGCATTTACAGTCAGCTAGGACCAAAAGTGTGTTGACATAAAACAGAAAGGGTTTAAAATAAAACAGGTTTACAGAATGGGAGCAAGGTGAGAAGTGCACATATTTCTTCTGGGGAGACAGTATTAGATCAGGCTGGAGTAATTACAGAGAAGGCCTTGACATGTTCTCTTGACGTTTTCTTGACCAGTATGAAGTAATAGGGGCATTGTTCAACAGAGTTTAGGTTACAAGCTCACAACAGTTATGTACATTATATATTTATTCTAAGAAGAATAAATCAACCCAGTGAAATGATCCCCATATTGTTCTACTTCTTTCAGGACTGGAATGAGTGCTGAGTAAGAAGGAACAGGCATGCATGGATGCTTTTTATATTTGTTTGATTTCAGTAGGATTTCTTTGTCTAGTCAGTAAAGTGTTCTTTTAGAAAAAATGATTTTTTTTTTGGATCAATATATTTTGTCTGTAGGCTACTTTGACAAATTTGTGTCAGTACAATGGCCTATACATGGGTTCTCCATGCCCTGTTATGGAGAAACTTGCTGAGAGTCACTGAGAAAGAAGTTTCATAAGGTTTGTAGGAAGAAGGTGCATCTTATGACCAATGGAATCAGAAACTGTCTTGAAATGCTGATATCTGTCTGGTTTGAGGATTTGTTTCAGGAAAGACAAAGATCAAGTGCTAAAAAGTCTGTGATTGTTCAAGATTCACAAAAGAATTCCATATCATAGTGACCAAAGGAATACTGTGATTTTGGTAAGCAATTTATTCTATAGTTAGAGCTGAACATTATCTGAAATAATCGCATACCGTCAGAGGCCATGTGGAAAAGATTGGGTTGGTGTGAAAATGTTGCAAATTATGAGCTCCAGCTAGGAGGTAAATTGTTTCCAAAAATTATGACTTTCCAGTAGGGATTAGAAAGAATTCAGTTATATATCTAGCTGAGAGAAAATACGGGTGTTTTGCTCCCCGCAGGTCTTTGGTAGGATGAACACTAACAGGACTAAAGTCTAGCTTGTATTTGTCTTTTCTCAGGGGGAAAATAGATAAGATTGCCTTTACTTTCTAAAATGAACCAGGTGATTAAAAGATCTCATTCATCTTTCTTTAACACTGAAAAGGCTTAGCATGCTTAAATCAGCACCACACCCTTGGCAGACTGGGGGCTTCCTCCCGGATACTTCCTGTGATGGTCATGTGACTATGCATCACTGTGTGATTGCATGTGTCAGGTTCAGCCGGTGCGGCACTGCTAGGAAACCCAGCCAGCCGCACTGAGCCAATTCTACCACCTGCTCACAAGCCAGGGAGAAAGAGGAAGTGAGAGCCGTGGCTGATTAATGGGTCACCTGCGCCCACTTAACAAGGAAACCGCAGAGTGGATGTTTTGTATCCATTCTGACGAGTGGCGCGCGCTGAGACAAAGGGCAAAGCTGCGAGCCATGGAAAGGCGATCACTGCGCGATCGAGAAAACCCCGGTTTTGCGCGCAGCTGAAAGGACCCCAAGGAAACAAGCCCATGCCAGAGGGGCAGGCAATCAAGGGACAATGGCATGCCGGCTGAACCTGCCATCTGGACCATTAAGGGGATTATGGGGGGCACCAACAAGCCGCAACGTGTAACTTGATGACGGGGTAAAACGTGGGAAGGGGAGAGCTATAAATTGTAACATGAAATGTGCCAAGCCAGTCCTGGCTTTGTTTGTAACTGTTGCGTTACACTTGAGAAAACCTCTTTTGTGAACCACACATGTCACAAGGGTTTCTCTTGATGAACGGGGCATTCCTTACATAAAGCCAGGACTCACCATTGAGTGCTACCTGGTATGCACCGAGGAGCGCTAACCTTCTTTCCCTGCAGCCAGACCGGAGAGGAACTGATTGATGGCACCAGGAGATGGCCAGTGATGGGTAAACCGCTAGCCAAAGGGGCAACCAGAAGCCTGGATCCAAAGGCGCAAGGGCAGGACCAGTCCGGTGCGAAGGGCGCACGGACGCAGCCGAGAGGGTGCCGGAAGACAGGTGGTTGTTTAGCAGGGGTGAGGGCCCCGACGGGTCGCCAGGATGGGGGGTCACAATGAGTCGTGACTCGGGACCCAAGACCCAGGAGCTGGAGGAACGACTCACCCGACTGGAGGCCAAGATTGAGCAGCGGATGGACGCTGTCCAAGGGATGCTGCAGACCATACTCCGGCGGGGCAAAGCCCCAAAGGCAGAGTTGCAGGCGAAGGAGGAACTGGGCGATGCCAGCAGCGGCGAGGGCATGAGTTCAAGGAGCCCAAACCAGAGGTCGTGCAGATGGGGCCCGTCCCAAGCGAGAGGAGAGGACCCCAACCATGGCCAGTTTGTGGGGTGCCAAGCAGGCACTCGGTGGCGGAATGGAACCAGAGGGGTCGACGGGATATGAGGTCACCTGGAGCAGCGGCGAGGGGCCCAGGAGCCAGGAGCCGGAGAAGAGGCTGGACCGGCTGGAGGGCGACCTCCAGCAGTGGACAACAGCTGTACCGGGCACATGGCAGGCATGGCATGGTGGACCCAGAGCCCTGGCTGGGGCAGCTGCAGAGGGCGGTGCGGAGACCAGGCTGGTGGCGGCGGTTGGCCTGACGGGAAGCGCGATGGAGAGTCAGCGGCCAGCAGAGACACCTCGGTTCAGGAGCTTGAGGAGTGAGCTTTCGGGGAGTCCCGAGCAACTAGCCTATTCCCATACGCAGGACAGTCTCCACTCGGAGATCTAGGGGAGAGCACCCAGCAGGGACGACCTGGAGGCTCTAGCAGAGTGGAGCTGGCTGACGGAGATGGCGGGAGATGCCGGGGACCGGGGAAAGTGAGAGACTCGAGCCCCGATACCAGCCATGACGGACCGCAACGAGGCGGTGCTGGAGGTGAGGCACAAGAGCCAATGGCGGAGGTTCGAGGTCAGAGACGCCCGGCAGACTGCGGGCACTTGCTACTGTTGTGGAGGAAAGGGGCATCGGATGGTGCAGTGCCCCTCGAGGCGGGGAGCCCCGACACGCTGCACAGAGGGCAGGGGCCAGCAATCTCCAGCTACAAGAAACCCCGACTGATCCCGGAAGGAGGCAGCAGCTTGCCGAGTGGCATGCAGCGGAGCTGGCTGGCTCACGAGGAAGTCCGGCTCTGTGAGGAGGGGAGAGTGAGCCAGCGGAAGACGATGGCCGGCAATGTTGAGACGCACCCTGAAGCAGCCAATGGAGTTGCAGTATGAGGACCCACTGGAAAGCAGAGACTGCCCACCCATGTGGGTCAGGGTCCACCTCAAGGGGGTGAGATCGGAAGCAGAGGCGAACGTCAAGGCCCTGCTGGACTCAGGATGCACCCACTGCCTGATCCACCCAGTACTGGCATCTGCGCTGGGGCTCAGAGTGAGGAGGCTCAGGGAGCCTACCACATTCAGCCAGTTGGATGGATCGACAGCAGGGGGGTCTGGCGCAGTATCGCACTGAGCTGGTCGGCATGACAGTTGGGACAAACTGGGAGGACCTATGCTTGGTAGTTACCCCGGTGGCTGACATGCACTAGTGCTGGGACTGGCATGGCTTACATGCCAGAACCCGCACATTGACTGGGCATCTAAGATGGTGCGGTTTGGTGGCACCACCGGGCAGACAGGGTCGAGCCGCAGAGGAGACGTGAGAGCAGAGGACCCCATGGAGCTTGACGAGGTGGCGGCCGTGGGACGGAGAGCCGAGGGCCAGCAAGCTGCAGTAGGGATGGCAGTGGGGCCCGGGCAACCAACCGCATGTGAGGCGAGGACGAGGATGGCGCCGGGGGCGACCAGCAGGCGAGCGGGGTTGGCAAGCGCACAAAAGGGGGTGGCAGCCACAGAGATGGGGCATGTCGGTGGTGATACCGGGCAGACGGGGTCGAGCCGCGGAGGAGACGTGAGAGCAGAGGACCCTACGGAGCTTGAGGAGTCAGTGGCTATGGGACGGAGAGCTGAGGGACGGCAAGCTGCAGTGGCGACAGCAGCGCGTCCCGGGCAACCTACTGCCCGGGAGGCAAGGATGGGGGCAGCACTGGGGGTGACCGGAAGATGAGAGGGGGCGGCAACTGCAGAGACGGTGGCGATCCCGGGGACCTCCAAGGTGGCGGGGACACCAGTGGCACCGGCGGCGAGAGGCCGCAGCCTAGCAGCAGGATGGACGATGGCAGCAGTGGGGACGGTGGCGACGAGAGCCAACGGCCCCACAGCTGCGCAGGTGGTGACAGCAGCGGAGAAGGCGGCGGGAGCCAAGTGGTCCGTGCTAAGCGAGAGTGGAGAAGTGGGGGATAGACCAGGACCCTACCGCACCTGGGAGGAGCTGGAGGGCATAGTACCCTGTGGGAGTTGCCACTTAAATCAATGGGGCCAGCGACCCGGCTAGTGGCGAAAGACAGGGTCCACACCCCAGCCAAGGAGCAGGGGAAGGAAGCAGAGCTGGAGCTGAGGCGAACCTTCAGGGAAGCAGGCGAGGGAGACTCCTGGCTGGCAAGCAACAAGGATGCCTTAAAGAAACAAGGGTGCTGGTGGGAGCACAAGGGGAAACTTTATGTGCCAGAGGCTTGCCGTGTGGAAGTGCTAGAGAAAGGGCACGTCGATGGGAGTACGGGACATTGCGGGTTTGTTCGGACTTTCCACCTCCTGCGCGCACAGTTCTGGTGGCCGTCCCTCCGAGGGATGTGAAGGAATATGTGGCCAGCTGTTCAATGTGCGCGATGACGGAGGGAGGGAAGGTGAATCGTCGGGGACCTGTCCAACAAGTGAATCGGCCAGGGTAAGGCTAAAAGCCCCAGCCCAAGGAAAGGCACACTGATATGGCAGATGGGGGGGGCAGCATCCCGGCAGCCCAATTAAGGAGGGGGACTTGTCTTCAGGGGGGCGGTATGTCAGGTTCAGCCGGCGCGGCACTGCTAGGAAACCTGGCCAGCCACGCTGAGCCAATTCTACTGCCCCCTCACAAGCCAGGGAGAAAGAGGAAGTGAGAGCCGTGGCTGATTAATGGGCCACCTGTGCCACTTAACAAGGAAACCACAGAGTGGATGTTTTGTATCCATTCTGACGAGCGGCGCACGCCGAGACAAAGGGCAAAGCCGTGAGCCATGGAAAGGCGATCACCGCGCGATCGAGAAAACCCCAGTTTTGCGTGCAGCTGAAAGGACCCCGAGGAAACAAGCCCACGGCGGAGGGGCAGGCAATCAAGGGACAATGGCATACCGGCTGGACCTGCCATTTGGACCATTAAGGGGGATTATGGGGAGCACCAACAAGCTGCAACATGTAACTTGACAACGGGGCGAAACGCGGGCAGGGGAGAGCTATAAATTGTAACATGAAATGTGCCAAGCCAGTCCTGGCTTTGTTTGTAACTGTTGTGTTACGCTTGAGTAAGCCTCTTTTGTGAACCACACGTGTCACAGGAATTTCTCTTGATGAACGGGGCATTCCTTACAGTATGGTCATTCCTGGAAGTGAAGAGAAGAGGAAAAGCTTGGTTTTCCTTTTTAAAGGATTAAAAAAAAAAAAAAAAACAACCTTGGAAGAGATCCTATCTCATATATTTAAAGGCGATTATACAATATCTGTCTGGTAACTATTTTTCCAGATTTTTTTTCCTTGAATTTTATCCTGGAAATCTTTCCCAAAGGCCAACAGATAAATCATGTAGATATAGTTTGAGTCATTCATAAATACTTTCTAGTGGAGTATTAGAATACTAAAGCATCTTTGATAATAACTCTTATTGAAAGGGAGAGAAATGAAAGAGATCTATCCATGCTTCCTTTTTGAGACTGGGTTTTTTTCTGCTGTATTACAGCTCATTTTTCATCAAGTTCACTTATTAGTAGCTTCTAGGGGAATCTACTATGAAAATGAAGGATGGACACATACTGCATGCTTCTAAGTTATAATCCTATATACTGTATACATACACATACACATACACACACATATATATATACATATACATATACATATATAAAGCTCTGTTTTGAATCTTGTTTTGTTTGAGCATTTTACATTGCTGAGTCTATATCTAAGCAAACATGCCAGAAGAAAATACTAGTGCTGAAATCTCCCTCCTCATCCACAATAGGCAGGCTGTAGATTTAGTTGGTAGTATTTCAGTGTAAAAATACAAGCGAGTTTTATGTTAAAGTTTGAAACTGTATTGTTACAGTACTTTAAATATAAAGCTGTGCTCAGGAAAGGGTGTAAAAAGGATAAAGGGGAGAGACTATTGTTTTATTATACCATCCTATAACAACCAAAGCTGCAGAAGAGATCTTCAGCACACATGTACTTGAACACAAAGTACCGTACCTTAAGTTTGACTTCAATCTTTTAAATTTTATTGGGTGATTTCTCTAGGTCGAGAGAAGCCTTCCCTGCCACTGTTAACAAGGGCCCTTTGCAAATAAATACATTAGGTGGGCATTTGCACACATCACCCGTGTGGACTTGTTTGACCTTTGAAAGTGTAGCTCACAATTGATTAAAAAAAACTTATTCTAAAGCAATAGCATTAATTAAAGTTATAATCTTAGAATGAGGAGAGGCAACCTGTGGCTCATAAAATGCATGTAGTCCATATTTTGTGGTTCCCGGTATCATGAAATCTGGCAGAAAGCAACTAAATTATGGTGCAACAATTTTCTCACTAATTTTCAGAGGAGAATGAAAGAAAATAGGAGTGAGATGGTGCTTTGTATTTATACCTATTGCCATTAACACTGCCAGGTGTGGCATCATCCATGGGTTAAATTAAACTACATGAACCATATAGTCAAAACCAGTCCATCCATCCATGGAACTTCACCAGCAGCTTGACAAACCGCTGATATCTGTTCCCTTCTTTGGGACTGCAAAAATGTGGGGATGATGTTACATCTGAAAAGTTTTAGGACATGTGGATTAAATATAATACAGTGACTGCTTGTTCAGCAACTGAAGTTACAACGGCACTGAATGAGAAACTTGCCACTGGTCATTTAAGTTGCGCCTGTTGATTTGGGTGCTTGGCAACCAGTGTGCAAGCGATGGTTGCAGCATCCCACGGTCATGTGATCACCATTTGTGACTTTCTCAGCCAGCTTCTGACAAGCAAAGTTAATGGGGAAGCTGACAGGAAGTTACAAGTTGCGGTCACGTGACGCCACACTTAATGACCACAGGGGATTTGTTTAACAACTACAACTGGAACTGCTGAAACTGCTGTTGTAAGTCAGCGTGGTCACATGATTTTTTGCTGTACGATCGCATCACTTAGCAACGGAGTTCCTGGTCTGAATCACAGTTGTTAACTGAAGACTATCTGTATTGTGGTTCCTAGGTTTAGTAAGTCTGCTTTAAACCAGATTTCGCCCCTTTTGGTAAACACTTGTATTGCTTCCTCTCTTCATGATGCAAGAGCAGCTCAACTGGAAGAATAGCATTTGGCTCAATATTTCAGTCCATTAAACAGACTGAAATTGGGGGACTGTTGAGTATCATCCTTCCTCACTGGGGTGCTGCATATTTGATATATGAGACATTTTCCAAGGAAATTCTGGTATGATATGCCAAAAAAGTCTAGTCTTCCACCTTCATGCATAGCATAATAGATTATAATTTAATTGGTTTTCTAACCGAGGCTATTTTTTTTCATGAAAATTTCTATCTTCATATGCATCATTTATTCTTTAGTTGCAAAATGTTTATTTTGGGGAGCCTCAGGCAGCTGGTTCGTATACATTTAATTTCTTGCATCTGTGTCTTCATCGACCATAGATTTAAAAAGTTGCAGATAAAGAGTATTTTTATGTCGATTTGCATTTAAACTCAGATTTAAGTCTTTTAGTTGCAAAGGGATTTGTTTGCACTATTTTGCCCATCTGCATGAAGAAATGTGGTATTTTCCTTAACAGCCAGAGCACTTGTGTTTCTGTTGCTTCCAGCTTCAGAGGATGGCTCTGTATATATGAAGCCATAGATCATATCTGCAAATCATCAGTGGTAAGAAAGCTACATCTGTGATTGGCAGTTCCACTACCACAAAGGAATTATATTTTAATCAATCAAGTTAATGGTATAAGTTACTATCATGTAGCTTATGCTATGAGAAGAGACATGGGCAGCAAATACTCCGAAGAGGAAATAGCTAAAAATTCATCTTGTTACATTTGCAGGGTGGATGGGAATATGAAGACCCGTCACAAAAGGTAGCAATATCCAGCCAATCTTGGTTGATTCCCCAAAGATAAATAAGGTCGGGCCTGGTTAATGTTTGGATGGACACCACTAGGAAATTCCAAGCAGCAGCTAGATTGGGAAGTCTAGAAAGCATTCTGGAAGAAGCAACTGCAGTCACATTAGAACTGTTGCCAAGAAAACTGTATGGATGTGTCCCTGTAACCACTAGGAGTTGAGCTTGAATAATGGGGAAATTCTTAAGCATGGGGGAATTACATATGTTCATTTTATTCAGCTGTTGATATCACAATGCATATTATTGTAAGCTCTGAGCATTTTCCTTAGAAAAGCAGAAAAGGAGGAGGAGAAGGAGGAGGATCTGTCTTCTGAACAGCACCACACTGAGTTCTGTTTCTTGGATATACTAGAGGTAGGTAGAGACCGAGATGGATATTTTTGAGAGAGAACACTATTGTGAAAGTACTTATTAATCTTTTACTTAGGCTTTCCTCCTAATATTCGGTTGATTATTCCTTTTCTAATGAAAGAGAACAGGTTGGGCATTTTATGGGATATATCATCTGTGTCCACCAAATCGTTTCTTCTGTGGTGCAGAATAGAGAAGAGATCACCTTGTGTCCTGCTTTCCATCTCTGTTCTGCTGTCGCTATATGCGTAAAAGCAGAAAGGCTGTTTTCCATGTCAATCTCTCTCCCTGGTTTTGCCCAACTTTTGTCTTGTTTTTCGTTGGTTATCTGCTTTTGATGTTTGCCGATGTTGGATAAATAAAGAGCAAGCTACAGTTCTGCTAGCTGAAGTGAGTGGTGGGGGTGATCACTCTGATCTGGTTATAGGGATGGACTGGGAGTCTGCTGTGTGCCAACTGAACTGGAAATGACCCACTGTAATTTTCCAGCACATTTGCCCTGAGGATGCTTGCTCAAAGTGACTCAGTGAGTGACCAATGCAGTATATAAATAGGACATTGGGTAGGCTTATACTCAGTCCTCTGGGGTGATGCCTTCTTTTCCCACCTAGCAGCTTACAAATTCCACTGCAAAGATGAGGGTAGATTTTGGCATCTCATATAGACTTTACAGGGATTTCGCACTACAGCTCCAACACAAGGCACACTGAATGCAAAATACGCAGACCAGTAGTGCCTGCTCTAGCCTTCTTAGCTGCAGCTTTGAGTGGAATTTATACCTTGAATTGTTAAGAGGTTAAAAAGGTGTCCCTCCTCCAATTGTCCCGGCAACATTTACTTTTCCACTGCCAAAATAGAAAGACCTCTGACTTATATTTCTTTTCATATCAACACAGAGCTATAAACGGCCTCTCATTCAACAAATAATAAATGCACAAGACAGCATTTTGTGATGCTCAGGTAATAGTTTTTAGATGTTCCATAAATGAAATCGGTCACTGGTTGAACACTGTCTGCAACCCAAAAAGTGAGTTTGCTGCCTGAATACGCTGGCTCCCATACAGCGTCATGAAATATTTTCAAATGTCTGCAGCATGTTTTTAATCCCCTTTCTTCTTTCATTTCCTTCTTGGGGACCAAAGTTGTTTCTCGGGCAGACTATTTTACAATAGAATAAATCCAGCAAACCATCCATACAGTAATACATTAGTTGTATTGATTTCAGGTTTCATTTTCTCTGAATTTCAGCTGCCTTCTTTGTTTCTTGTCCATGTGCTCTCTTCCTATTTCTAATTTTACTCAGTCTTGAAAGATCATAGGCACTGAGGCTTCTGGGTAATTTAGGTCCTGGGCTGAGTGGTTTTATGGACAGCTGTTTAACTATCCCTGTGTTATTATTTCATAATTATGTTCTCCTGCCTCACTGGCAGTTCGGGTTTTTTTCTATTGTCTGCCTGTTCCTGATCTGAGCAAAGCGAAATTTAATCATTCAAAGAAAGCAAGCAAATTGCTGATGTACAATTCCACATTTGAAACTCATGGTATTCCTAACCTTAAATCGTTAGTTGGTGATCTGGCGACGTTTCAGCCATTTTTATTTATATATTTTTAAATTAATTTGATACCGCTTTTGGAATTCCTATTCACACCTTGGACAGCCATAAGTGCTGTGTTGCCAACCTTTGGATTAAAGTAAAGGTACCGTGAGTGTATATGTGTGGAAGGGTGGAATTGAATGGATAAATTGAGAGTGAAATGATAAAGAATCTGATACTGGTTGTGATGCTGATGCTGACATGGAAAGGCTGGTCAAACTTTTCCTGTGAGATTATATACATTTTCCAGGTCTGACTTTAGGCATACTGTGTTGCGGACAGATTCTTTGCATCTGTTGGGGAATATTTTTATAGCTATATTTGCTTTAATACTGTTACCCGAGCAATGCATCTGGGTGGTTTTTCAGAGGCGAGAGATTTTCCTCAGATGGAAAAGCAGCAATATAAAACAGAGGCTGAAGTCACCAATATCAACACACGGCACCTGAGGAGCAGGTTTTTGCATTTTGCTTCCCGGACACTGTTCTTTCCCTCATCTTTACTCAGTCACACATTCTTTTTAAAACTAATGTTCTTCCTTTAAAGAGCAAATGTCTCCTTCACAGGTATTAAATTTGCTCAAAACAATTTCACTGTTCCCTTAGCTATCAGACAAGCTTCCATCAACAATTTCTTATCCTGAGGTGGTTGTAAAGGGTTTGGCATGATTTTCTGTGAGCTTTCCACTTGGAATAACTACTAGGTACAGCTAAAATAGCAACCTAAAGGTTCTGTATCTCTTTTCAAGAATTTCTGTAAGCTTCAATTCAGCGAGACTCTGAACTTTGCCGTGACCTCTGCCTTGAAAGAAATGCATTTTTTCTTCTTAAAAACCTCATTCTTTTGTCCTCATTGTTTCACTCAAACGAAAGCTGTGCTTTGGCAATGCAGGCAGCTTGTTGACCAAGGTTTGTTACTCTTGCAAAGGCTAAAATATTTTGTAACCCTAAACTTCAATGCTGCCCATTAGAAAAGTTTATGTCACTTCAAAGAGAATCAAAGTGGCAGTGGTGGGTAATCTGAGGTCCTGGGCCTGAATGAAATCCTTGACTTCTTTTCAAAAGCTTTCAGTAAGTAACCAATTCAGGCCTCAGGCAAGAGCTATCGATCCCAGTCTGCTGTTATGAAGAGAGAAATGGAAAGAGAAATAGAGAGACCTGGAAAGAGAAGAGGGCCATAGAGGAGGACAGAACAAATGGGCAGGGGCCAAATGGCTGCCCCCACTTTTGGCTCTAGACCAGTAAATTTAATTAAGCCCCAGCGACTCCTGACATGTATGCTTTACTTATCCATCCTTGCAATGTAGTGGAGCGGTTAGGATTCAGAGTAGAACTGGAAGGCCTGCTCAGTCATAAAGCTCACTGGGTGTCATTAGGCCACTCACTACCTGCTACCTATCCTACTTAACTCAGTTGCTGTAAGAATAAAATGGGAGGTGCAGAATTTTAATCTGTTTGGAAGGAAAGTGGGGAAAAAATGTTTAATGCATGAGAGCACATTGTGGATCCCTGCAGGCTAGCCTAGCCCTTGATCATTGCAGTGGCCTTTTGCTTTGCTCTCCTCCATTAGAATGTCCAGGGCAAGGAGTCAGCACGCATGCAGATGGGAATGGGAGCGCTTTGCCGGTGCATCGGTATGCCTGCTCCTTTGTCGTTGTGAGTACCCTGGGTGTGATCTTTCCACCTGTGTGGTCTTTCGGAAGTAGAAAGGTATCCCCACTTCAAGATGCAGAAGATGAATGAAAGAACTTGCTTCTTTAGGAAATTGAAATAGAGGCACTGGATACAATTGTGGACCCCAGTGGAATTTCAGATTTGGGGAACTAATTGCTGAGAAAGTAGAAATGTTCCAAATTAAAGGGAAATGTACTACTTTGGTCCAACAAGGAGACTCATTTTGTCCATTTCTGTGTTCTGTAAAGAATATTTCCAGAATATAAATCTTATGCTGCAAGAACAGTGGCAATCTAATTAAAATATTTACACGAAAAACACTAAAGCAGCTTCTTGATCAATATTCAGTGGCTATGGCAAAGGTAACAATACAAATTTGAGTATGGAAGCCCATAATTTATTTTTTAACCCATTTTCCACATTGATTGGACCACAAGTTTTGATTTAAGTTTTAGGGCACTGCAAATCTTCAAAGAGTGCTTTAATTTGAGGAAGCTTCAAATGAAACATATCATCAAAGCAAACTAGTGAATCGAAGCAGAAACTGGTTTGAAATGGTAAATCAGGTGACTTGGAAGCATCTCACATTCTTTCAAAGCACTTCACAAGTTTGATGATTTTTCTGCTGTTTGGGGATAGTTACAGTAGAAAGTTATAACTTTTGTGCCATAAGATGGAGAATGCTGAAACAGACTGAACCGTGTGATCTTTCTCTGATACTGAGTGGCCAGAAAATGTTAATCTTAAAGAAGCTAGACCAAGAAATTTTTACAGCTGTTGAGAAAGGCGTTGCATTACAAGCATTCATATTGCCCAGATCCAAGAGGGAGTTAAGTATAAGTATGCTTAATTCTGTGTTATGACTGTGCTTTCTTCTCTACCAGTTGAGACATTGCCTTCTTTTATACATAATTATTTCCTTTATAGAAGTGATGCAGATACTGTCCTGAATCTGGCCATTATTTGCTGAGCAGTAGCATCAGTCATGATGGAAGATAGGACATTTTCAATGATGCTCCTGAAGATGGAGCATGTTACTTCTCTGACACTCACCCTTCACTAAGCCTGATCAACCATCCGTTCCAAGGTTGCTTCCTAGCAGAGATGCACACTACAGCATTAATAGCAGGGAGCCCTCAGAAATAAAGTGCCAACCACTTTATGATCAGTCACCTCTCATTATTTATTCCCCTTCAGGTCAGAACAAAATGTCTACTTGGGATCTGCATCAATGGCAAAGTAATCCTTCAGTGCTACTTAATGTTTGAGAGTTCAAGTCTGTTCATTTGTTAGGCTCCAAGCCCAGGTGCTGAGCTCCTTCACACTCTTTGAACTTGTCAAATTGCTTGGAGAGGATGTGCTAGCTCAATATGGAGTACATGATGCTTCCTGCATATAGATCATCTTTGCAGCACCTGGTATGTACCTGACTCATGGCAGGAAATAGATACTGAAATATGCCTTAAAGAAGCTTCCCCAAAGTTGGTAATACCCAAATATATTGGCCTGAATAGAAATGATGGAGAAACGAAGAACACTACCAGCAAAAATAGATGAATTATCCATTTGCAATGGGATGCACCTCTTATGCAGACCCTGAGACAATGTGATTAGATGTGTCTCATCTAATCTCTCTTTAAATAGCTTAGCACTCTTCAAATACTAAAATGAGGTCTCAGAGAGGAAAGTCAAGACCTGTTCTCTTGTACAGGATGTAGTATAATAGATTTAAGTGTTAGGACGGCAACGTCTAGTTGAGTGTTGGGGAGGGGAAATCCTAACTGTAAAGAGCATTTTGACAATGGAATTACCGACTACCTATAGATGTTTGTAGCTCCCTTTCATTGGATGCATCCCCAAAAAAGGTTAGATAGCCATCAGTGAGGGATGTTTTAATTTGGATTCATACACTAAAGAGGAGGTTAAACTCAACGGTTTAAATGGTTCCATCCAAGCTGAGAATTCTAGGCCAGTATTACCTATCTGAAATGGCAGTGGCAGTCCAGAACCATGAGGAGAAGTTGTTCATATCATTGCTATCTGATCCTTTGGACTAGACATGCTGAGATTAACCTGGCACCTTTTTCATGCAAGCTATCTGTCCTATCACTGAGCTATCATCTCTCCATCAGCCAAAAGAATCATGGTTATTGTTCCTTTTAACCAGAATGTGATTAACCCAGCTTAAATTTAAATGCTCTGGTTTAACTTCAGGCTAAATGGTTTTTGTTGGTTTAATAAATTAAAATACAGCATTTGTCTAGACTCCAGCATGCCTTACCCTCTTTTAATCACCAATATTGCTGCCTAAGTAATATGAACGAACATATTTACATGAATAAAGGATTTGTGTGACATGCATGCTCTTTCCTTGAGGATGCTGTGTGATTATTGCTTCCAAGGTGGAAAAGATTTAGGGTGCTTGATAAGTACTGAAATTATGGATGTTTATGATGATTATATTTTATTATTTTGTTAGTGTAGGGTTTGTTTTAACCCTAAATTGCTGTAACAGGGAATATAAGCCACTGAAATTCTGGTCACTTCCAGTGGCATTGAAGCCTAAATAAATAAATAAAGAGGGGGAGGGGGAGGAGGGAGAATAAATGATGTTGAGCCTATCTGAATCTTGGATGGGTCTCTTGTCAGTGATGCAAATATCCCTCTCTTCAAAGGCTAAGACTATCAGGCTTATTGCTTTCCGCTTGTTGCTGTCCATGCCCAGCTGAGCACTAGTAAGCAAGAAAGGGGAAAATCAACAACCCTCAATAAATATCACTAACTGAATCATAGGGATAAACAATTTGTCTGAACTCTCTAAGCACACAAATGGCCTGTTTTACTAACCTAGACAGTGTTATGATTAGCCCTGGGTTTTACTGGGGCTAAAACAACTCCCTCCCATTAGACTAAACCCCCTGTATGTGTCATACAGACTACTTACTAGGGGCTTCTTCTTCCTGGAGAATCTTTGCCTCCTTAGTAATTTCCATTCCCTGTGGCCACAAGGGTTGATGGAAAAGAAGCAGAAAGAGTTGGGAATGAGTAATGCCCTCTAAGTCCCCCCACGGTGGTATCAGCCCCTACCATTATACTCTGGTTTTTATTTTTTTAAAAAATATTTGTTATGGGTTCCATCTCCAAGGGAATAATGTCATCAGGGTCCAGGAGTGTTTTGGGGGACTGTAAAGATCTTGGTTTTCCATTGGGCTTTTGAGTATGCTGTGTGATTATTGCTTCCAAGGTGGAAAAGATTTAGGGTGTTAGTTAAGTATTGAGATTATGGATGTTTATGATGATTATATTTTCTTACTTTGTTACTGTAGGGTTTATTTTAACCTAAATTGCTGTAATGGGGAATATGAGCTATTGAAATTCTAGTCACTTGCAGTGGGATTGAAGCCTAAATAAATAAATAAAGAGGAGGAGAGGGAGGAGGTAGAATAAAGACATTTCCTAAAATGTAATCAGCTAATTATTAAAAAAGTAAAAGATGATATGGATGTAACAAGAATAAAATAATTTCTGACTCCTTTCAAATCACTTAAAAAAAAAAATACAGTTGCAGGAAAGAGCCTTTAGGGCAATAGGCAGTGGTATAAAATTATATGGATATTTAACTGCACCGTTTTACTGTGATGTAATTAAGTCAAAGTACCTTGCAATTATTCCACCAATTGGGTTAACAGATTCAACAATAAGGCAAGCTCAGGGAATAATATTTTATTACTTTTAACCTCATGTCTATGCCTGTGTGTCTCTGTTTGTATGTGTGTGTATATGCATGTGTATATATAACTCACACACATATAACAAAAATTAGAATTTCCTAAAAACAATCAGAATTCAAAGAGTTGTCTCTCCTCCATTCCCAGCAGAAATGTACTTACCTCTTTACTCATTGTCTTTATAATTATATACAGTAGAAGAACTGATTAAAATAAATAGTGATTCTCAAAATATGATTCACACTAGATTTGCAGGTATGCTTCAAGTCCACTGTGAAAATAACAGAAGAAAATACTAAAGGCTTTTCTGGAGTAAGCAGTGACAAGTGGTCAACTGGATCCTGTTTCCTCTACATTCCAGTATAGCTGTATTGAAAGCCTTGGTTAAATGGAGGCTAAATATGTCTTCAACAATTATTGTGATTGGAGTTTGCAGTACAAGCAACTCAAGAAAGCTGTAGCTCAGGGACAGAGCATATGCCTTCAATATACAGTATTTGACAGAAGGGATGTCAAATACATCCATTACACATTTATTTCCAAGGCAAAAGGCATGATCTGCTAAAACAGAATCTGTTGTCACACAGAGTGGCAAATGATATAGAGTTGCCACAAGGACTGGTCTCAAAATACTTCTCAATTTTTTTAAAAAAAATACTATTCAAGATGTTTATCTCTAGGGACAATGTATCAAAAATGATACACTGAGGATGCTGTATAGAACAACATCTATATTCAGGAAAAGTTGTATATAAATATATTAAAGATGGATACAGAATGGTACAGGAAAAGGACCACCTCGTTAGGAAAAGTGTTAGGAAAAGTAGTATACAAAATCAATTGTAAACATTTTTGCTCAGTTTTTTTTACATATATATATATATAAATTAGAATGATTTGATGAAACAAACTCATGACTGAGTACCTCTGTGCTGGCCAAAGCAGATCTAAACTGGTTCAACTATCCCTCTCCCAGGAAGCACTGGAAAAGACTCCATTGGAAGATCTTGGAGAGTTTCTGCTAGTCTAAACAAGGTGGACCAATGAAGTGATTGAATATCAGACAGTTTCCTATAACTCACATTTCAACTAGAGTACTGAGGCAGAGATTAACAATCACACCCACTAATTTATAAACTTATTCAAACCAGTGGTTTTATGTTGGATGTGTAAACTGCACAGATGTCTGCTAACTCCATAAATATTAGCACTAATGGCTAAATGAGAGCTATATAGATGAATAAGACTTTAACATCAGAACTGTTAACGGTAATATCCTCTAAGTGAGTGGAAATGCTATTTTCAAGTCCGGTTTCCTTATTAGTAATGGTCTATGGTTTTCTGATATACTCTTGGGATTACTACAAAGAATGCTTATGATACTTGATCAATTAAAATTGCTCACTAGAGATAACAAGTGATACACTTTTAAATCCATGATGGTGTAACTATCAACATTCTGTATGTGAAGCAGGACCAGTTTTCCTATAACACAGAATGAGACAACCACTTCAGGCAGCAAATACATGGACAGAGAGTATAATGGCATGTGGGAATGGGAGACAGGAGGGAGAGCTGCAGATTAGACAACAGTTGGTTAAGAGGTAGCTGAGTCTACAGGAGAAATGGAGGTGTAGCAAACATCTCAGAAGGGGCCCTCCCTAGTTTCTTGGACTGTAAAGGTGAGGGGGGAGAAAGGTACTTTCAAACTTGCAAGATTGATGCCACACTTGTGAGGTAGTCCAGACAAGAAGCACACCCCAGAAGTACTAGCTCTAACTTTATTATAAGGTAACATAAAAAGAATCTTGCAAATCTGAAATCTTTTCCCCCTCACCTTTACAGTCAAAGAAAGTGGGGAGGGTCCTTTCTGAGGCATTCGCCACATCCCCATTCCTTCTGTGGACTCATTTGCCTCTTATCTGACCACTGCTTACTCTGTGGCTCTTCCTTCTGTTTCCTAAGGTCATTCCCACATACCGTTGCAGGGAGGAACAGACCAGTAGTGAAGTGTTGGGGAACAGACTTATTTCTTATCATCCACTTTTGAAATAAGATTCAATTGGCAGTCAAATCACCCCCTGTATGTGAAATGGGAGGGTGGGATGCTTCTTAACTCCATATTTCAGGTATGTTTGGTTTCAGGGACAAATCTGGGCCTTACCTCTCCCTGCCCTCCCCTCCCCTACCTCCAGAAACCAAAACAAATCCTCTGAAATTATAGTGCTTTCCTGCAATTTCATTTTGGCTGTATGAAACAGCAGATTTTTAACCTTGTTCTGAAATTTCACTGGCCTTGGCTTACCCCAATCTTTCTCAAGCTTCAAAATGCACCTCTATCCATATCATGATGAATAAAAGGTCCATTTACTGACTGGTCAGATAATATAGGTCATATCTTGTTTGAAAGTGTATTCAGGTTTAGCATCTGAAAAATAAGGAACTTTTTGATAAGTCCCCAAATGTACAGCTCCTGTTTCACTTTCTCCAATCTTTATAGTTAGACTAGATAGATAGATAAATAGATGATAAAGATAGATAGATGATAGATTCATAGTGTAACTTGCCTAGTAAATGAAGGTAATGCCCTAGTGACTGTCATCTGTCTGCCTGATGGATTGAGTCACCTCATTCTAATGCTAGGAGTCATTGATTTCTCCTGCTCCTTTTTGTCACTATGACCTTCAGCAAAGGGAGGACAGTTTTTGTTTTCTTCATCCTTCTTCACCTTTTTGTTTAATTACTTGTTTTCTGTTGTCACTTCCAGCCAGCTTTCTAAATCTCTCCTAATTAGAGATGGATGATAAGGAAGTGAACTGATGACTTCAGCAGAAGATTAAAGTACAGGAGGTGAGATCCTACCCAAAAGTGGCACAGCTTCTCCTGCCATCAGCAAAACACACTGCCGGAAATGAAAGAGTGGGACCTTTAGCATTTTGAAAACATAGGATAATATACATAATGTACCATATATGCTTGATACAGATTAATCTTCTGGAAAGCAGTGAAGAGGATTAGAATTTTAAGCAAACCAGTCTAATTTGAAGTTCTTGAAAGGATAAAAATTGCACATTTTCCTGCATTTGGCAGTACAATTCTTGGGTAAAAAATGCATGCATCAATGTGTATTATTTTCAGGAGAAGGGAAAGGTTCATATTTGGAGAAAGTGCAAAAATGTAAAGTACAAGTTCAATATATTGTAGAAAAATCCACAATTGTCAGAGTCTGAGATTTGCTGCACCCTTGCTTAGTTAAAAAGGTTGAGAGACTCTGGTAGCTGAATGTGATACAGGTAACCAATCCTTTTTCAACATGTTCTGGGAGGTAGGCATGAAAACGGCAGAGTGGGACCAGGAAGCTACCATATTTGAAATCAACAGAGAGGTTGAGAGGAGGCAACGGAAGAATATAGGTAAACTGAACTGCACAGGAAATGTCCTGCAGACTCTTAGAATGAAAGAGTTAGTGGTAAGGGGGTGGGGGTGGGGGGAACTAAGGGATCTGGGGAAGAAGACACATTCTTTACCAAAAGAGTCAATCATGGTTGATGTTGAAAGATTCTGGGGCTGAATCTGCCTCAGGATTTCCTAAAGACAAACTCATCTGACAAGTCCAGCATGTAAAATGTAAAGTAGGGTCCAACAGCAGCAGTAGCTTTGAAACCAATTGCTAGCCAAAGGCTTGCACATGATGGAGAGGTCCAGTTGGCACTGTTCTCTGGCCTTGATCAGTTGCCTCTTTCCTCTAAATTATTGGGGGAAGAAAGGTGTCAAGGAACACTGAACTTTGCTTACAGCCCATGTTGAATTTAAAAAGATAACTGAAAACAATAAGGGAGGCTCATTCATGTACAAAATGGAGCAAAACAACAAGGTTTTTGAGGTTTGAAAGGAGACAAAAAAGGCCCAAACAATTTAACTATGAGTTTTGTAGGTTTTCCAAAACAAAAAACAGAAAACTGCATAGAACAGTTTTATAATTAAATATGCACATTCATAGATTATTCATGAATTCACTTTTTAAACCTGGATACAACTGTAAATAATAGAGCTGTTTGTGTCTATATTCTGTCTTTTGACCTTGTAAGCAGTTTCTCAGCCACCTCCCAACCTTCCCATTTCGACTCTACTTATAGGAATATGTACAACACAATGTTAAGCAATGTCTCCAGAGAGATAAAGAATGGGGAGGCTGAGAGGTTGAGAGCCAAATTGCACCATCACAGTATTATTAGGAGGTTGAGGATGTTGTAGAAGTGATCTCAGTAAATGGTTGCTCAAGTTAAAAAGGATTGAATTTGAAACCCTTGCCCTGATTTTGCATAATTTGGTGTATGAGCCTATTCTCTCATAATGTTCAAACATTGTCCTGTTTTGCATACAAGCAAGAAAGTTATAGATGCTACTAATTGTTGCTTGTGGCATTTCCTAGAGTGGATAATGGGAGGGCAGAGACCCATTTTCCTTGATTCATGCTCCAGAACCAGGAACAAGTCAAGGCAGGGTCCTTTCCAAGCCAAGACCAGGCTGATTGCTCTACTTCTGGAACCAAGGATCCAGCTGCTTTGGGTGTTGGGTGGATTGATGATAATTATGCCAGTAATAATTCAAGATGGCTGCCAGTTCTTATCATTTAGAACAGGGTGGATGGTAGAAAGGTAGAAAGCCAATCCAAAAAAAAAAAAAGAGGGAAGGATACTTGGAGTGAAGAAAGTGAAGATGACTCACTTTCATTGCAGAGATGAAACTCTTGAAAAGAAAGTGTTTTTAAAATGTTGGTGTGAGCTGCTTTGGACATTGCACACTGAAAGGATAATATGTTTAGTAGCCTAAAGTAGCTTTATAAGGACTGAAACGGCTGAGAGGTATGTGCATTCCAATTCCCAGTAGTGTGCTTATTTGGAAGTGAAGAGTTAAATGAAATATTTCACTGAAGATGTACATAATGAAGTTATGCCTGCCATGTGATATGTTACACTTGATCATGTTCCACTGATGTGTAAGGGAGCTACTGTACATCTAATGAATAGGCTGGCAGTTTTTGGCAAATCTGCTCTAGAAGCATGCTCTTTTTAAAAAGAGAATATTCAGCTTCCCAAGCTGCAAGTCTTACCTTGCCTTCCCATTGCCTTTGGAGTCAAGACCTTCTTCTTCATCAAGATTTTTGAATAGAACTGACTATTTGAGCTGCTATTTTAACTAGGTTTTAATTCAATGTGTGTGTGTGTGTGTGTGTGTGTATTAGCCCGCTGGCTGCCTTGAACATCCTAAGGATGAAAAGGCAGGCTCAAACTGAAATAATTAATGAATAAATAGCATCTTGTAATTTCCTGGGAACTGAGCACATGGCACCTGAAACCTTACCCTCTGCTTTGTTACCAGGTTGCAATCTGCATTCAGTCAAGTCCATACCATAAGGGTAATTTTAACTGATGCAGCCTTCTAAAATTGATATTTGATAGATTTATATCCTGCCTCTTCCCTCAGAGCTCAAAGGGGCATAACAAAGCATTGCCATTTACAATTTTCCCACTAACAACAATCCTGTTGCATAGATTGGCCTGAAAAGCTGGGGAGGGGGGTGCTGGCCCAAAGTAATCTAAAGATCTTCTTTGGCTAAACCTGGGTCTCCCCACTTCAGCAACAGCACCTGAAGAAGGACACCAACCGGCTTTCATTCTTGTGAACGTAGAGTTATCATCAGTGTGAAGGAATAACCATGTAGGCATTCAAATAGATGTGAGGGGTGTGTAACATTTATTTTGTACCATGATGACGCTGCATAGCAATCAAGATGCATTGAAAAGCCTGTGAAGTGAAGAGAATCCTGGTACGGTGGTTCCCAAGCATGTGAACTGATCTAGAATTTCCAAAGCTCATGAGATATTTGAGATGGGATCTGAGCTCAGAAGCAAAGCATTAACTCTCTCTTGGTCTTGCATACACAGCTTGGCTAAAAGTGAGTGACCGAGGAAGTTATAACACAGCGTGAGCAAGATGACTCTGTGGATATTTGCTGAATTTCTCAAAGAAGTGGAGTAGAAAGAGCTGAAGCTATTTGGGAACTGACCTGGAAATACATTAAATCTGGTAGGCTGAGATGAGACAGAAAGAGAGAGAGAGAGCTCTAATACCACACTAGGGAAAAAAGCTTTCTAATTACCCAAGCTGTGTCAGTGGAAACTTTATTCCTAAAGGAAATGGAAGACCAAGGGTTCAAAAACGATGTACCTGACAATGCATACTGACTTGTCATAAAAATTATTTCCATGAATTAAAGGGAATTAAGGATCCCATGCATTAGGTCCTTGGGGAGAAGAAGTAACACTAACTGCCCCAGCCTAAGCTTTTGAAAATCAAGTGGAGGCTGCCCTTTCTCTGCCATCAGCTATCTTTGCATTTAAATCTCAGGGACTCTCTCTCTTGCTCGGTAACACAGCTACACTTCCAATTTAATTCACTGGAGACAGCAGCTGTACAAATGAGAGCAGATGATTTCTCTCCCTGCGCGAGTACACCAGAAGAATGGGGGTGCCGGGAGTCATAGAAGGATGATCCAATCTCCTTTAATGTCTTGTGTTTCAGCCTCACCAGCTCCCAGAGGGGGTTGTTTGCTCATCTTCTGCATAAGTTAAGCATGTCCACTGGGCTCCTAAAAAACCAAATATGTGGACCAGGCAGTGCCATTGAGTATTCACAGATAATAAGCTTCAAGGTTGCCTTGGGTAGCAAAGACAACATCTGTTTTAGACACAAGTCAGTATAGCTTCTAAAAGTAACCTGGCAGCAACCCCTGGAGGCATCTGTTGGCCTCCATCAGAAGAATGCTTCTAGCCATATCATGGCATCACCTTCTCTTTCATCTCAC
Organism: Liasis olivaceus; assembly: GCA_030867105.1. Taxonomy (NCBI): domain Eukaryota; kingdom Metazoa; phylum Chordata; class Lepidosauria; order Squamata; family Pythonidae; genus Liasis; species Liasis olivaceus. Next base: position 257,723,076 of record CM061349.1, on the reverse strand, counting down.
AGGAAAACAAAAGTCAGACCTGAAAGCAAGGAAGGCATTTTTATCGTCCGTCCAACAGAGATGGCCTATGCCTACTTATTGAAGTCAATGATTGAAAAATTAATTCATTCTCTCTCCCCACCCTGCTGCCCATGGGAGAAGGATTATATCAACCATAGGATTGAATTCCAATGGTAGGGTGGTCTCGGACCGTCACTTGGGCTTATTGCATGCTCCTTGGTTTCAGGCTCTTGAGTTTAATAGCATTGCCAGTCATTCTCAACCTTGCATCATGCACTCCATTGTTCCTTTCTGACAGATTTCCCACACATAAAAACACAATGCAAAGAAATGGATATTAGTCATTTTTTTACTGAGCTCTTTAAAAAAAAGCCACTTGATTTGATTGCAAGTGGAATAGAATGATACAGTCTAGAGGACTCCAAGATAATTTTGACAGTACTATTTATTGATTTAAAGCACTCTATTCTTCAGCCTGATGGAATAAGAAAACTAAGATTTGCCCTGCTCTTTGACTTACATATTAAAAAATATGTTAAGACATAAAGGAAAGGAGGATGGCAAGGGAGAAGGAAAACAGAGTAACCCAGGCACCAGTTCCTTAATTTGCCATGGTTCATATATTGGCTATCTTTGACTGAATGCCCGGGGTGTCTCCGACGACATCCCTTCACAGGGACACAATCCTTCTGCTTTTCTAAGACCGCTGCTCACAAAAGCCTCTGTGAGGAGAGAGGGGCAGTGGTATTAATTTTGCTTTCTCTTCCTCACAGAGAGGTGGTTGCAAAGATCACTGCACAGATGGAGGAGGAGCCACATCTGGTAACTACAGCAATTGAGTGGGATGCCTCCATGTACATTTGTCTCATGGGATAATTCTCACACAGGACAAGATAAGCTTAGATTGACACTGGATAATGCATAAATACTTGGCAGTCCTTAATGCACAATGTTCAAAGATCGGTAGAAATGCAGGCAGAGAAGTGAGGTTGGGGAAGGGGCTAGGTCTGCATTCATGCCTCCATTACCCTTTTAATCTTCATACCTGGGGATGCAACACTTGCAAATGGCTTTACAGAGAGCTGAATTTTTTTTTTCACATGGTCGTAACAAGTACCAACTTCTCAAGGAACTATGGGAAGGCTGGTTTTGATCCTATGTATATGCATATGTGTTTGTGTATGTTGTGTGTGTGTGTGTGTAAGCTTGGCTGATCTTGGAAACCTCAACAGGCTCAATCATTGGTTAATATCACAAATCACCAGGAAATCCCAGAGCCACTGGTTAGGGAAGTAAAAAAAAAAAAAAAAAAAGCATTCAAGAAACCAGCAGCAAACCACTCTAGTACTGATTCAAGAAATCTTCATGAAGTCACCAGTATGCAAGCTATGCTTGAGGGAACCTAATTATATAGGATCCTTATTTTGACAGGGATTATAGAATAAGAAAGAAGAATGCTGTTGACCAACTATCCAAAAGACAAACAGCCAAGACAGAGTTGATTTGTTTTTGCTGTTCTACCACATGGCAGCATTTGCTTATTTGTTATGAAACTGAGATTTTATATGAAAAAATAGCAGTTTACCTTGAGAAATACAGAATTTGATGCCATGTTGTATCAGTGGGTTTTTGAAAAGCACAAATAATTTTAAAAATGCAATATTGAAAAGTCCTACTTTCTCCTCCCATTTCTTCCTGGTCTCAGGGGTTCTCCTCGTTCCAAGGTTTCCTATGATGGTTCCTTGATAGGCCTCCAACTTAGCTGTCCCTGGTAAGGGATGCAGGGGTGTAAGGACCTCAGGGTGGAATCTGGACAAGCACCCAGGTCACATCTCAACCCCTGAGGGGAGGGTTTTGTTTTTGTTTTTGTTTTCCTACTCTGTAAGTAAGAGATTCATCTTGTTGTATATTCTGGGGACTCCCTCTTAAGGACCACTGGACTGCAACCTTATTTAATTATTTAAAGCATTTTTATCTTGCCTTTTCAGCTCCTATAATTAGTTGCCTATTTTTAGACCTGCTCTCAAATCTTTGTTAATAGACACATTTTATAATATTGAGCTGTACATGCAAACTGGGGCATATATGCATTCTGACATTCATCTTTCAAAAGTGCTACCCTATGATATGACCCCAGATATATATTGAAATGCCTTCTGGCTTGCTCGCTATCACTTAATGGAAAACAAATGAATTTCTTTCTCATGACAAAAGCAGCTGGTTTGCTGAGGAATCCTCTTATTTCCTGCATCCAAAATCTTGTCAACAAGGAATTGCTGAGGCAATAATATCTGGTTCTTTATCTTCATCCCCTAAATTGTAATTTTTTTTCTGGTTTGTTTTGAGTTGGAGATCTACACATGCTGTTCCCTGGGGGTACTTTCTTTAAGTTCACTTTGTGTGTACCCTATATATAAAGAAATAGAACATACCATAGAATTGTGTGCTTCAGCAGATGTATACTGTAGTTGCCAGTCCTGCAAGGTAAAGCAGACTAAGAGACCAACGCAATATAGGACAGGACTACTTTTATTGTAACAGAATCTTGCAAATATCAACGTGTTCCCCCCTCCTTCGCTTTATCTTCATGGGCACCAGGGAGGGGTTTGTCTGAGATGTTTTCTCAAGTTACTTTCTTGGCCCTGCCTCAAGCCCTGCTTATCAGACTGTTACTTTGGTAGCACTCTTCCTTTCGTCCTTCAGGGCCATTCTCTGTGCCCTCTACAGTAGTCCAGAGAGGGGTGTGTGTGTGTGTGTGTGTTAAACTTTTTCATGCCACAGAATCTTTTAGTTAAAAAAAAAATCACAGAGCCCCTGATCAAGAGGCAAAGGTGTAGCAACAGAAAATTCCAGAGCCACTGGAAACAGTAGTACAGTGGGTAATTATCCTGGATGATCCCAAAGGGAGTGGCCTTCATTTTTTGTTTTTGTTCTGGTGCCATCAAGTCAGTGTTGTCTCCTGGCAACTGTCTGGACTAGGCAGTTTTCTTGGCAAGATTTTGGAAGTGGTTTGCCCTTGCCTCCTTCCTAAGGCTGAGAGAGAGTGACTCAGCTGGCTTTGCACCTAAGGCAGGACTACAACTCACAGTCTCCCAGTTTTAGCCTAGTGCCTTACCCACTACACCAAACAGGCTCTCCTTCAGTTATTCCAGCCCTAATGCTTTATGTAGATATGGCAGCAGAATAGAGATGGAAAGTAGGACACCAAGTGACCTGTCCTCTATTCTGCAACATGAAGGAAACAGTTTGGTGGATGGGGATGATGTACTCAACACAGATGAGTTGGGATGTCAACTCCCAGAATTCCACATCTAGCATATTCACTGGGAATTTCTGGGCATTGCTGAACCAATCAGTTTGTGGACAGGCTTCTTTGGCAGATGATAGGAGCAAATAGCAACCACAGTGTAAATAGCTGTACTTGAAAATACTTGGGAGCTAAAGTCTAACATTTCTCTGTATGCCTCCTGACCCCAATAACTGAAAATCAAAATTGTACCTATTTTCTCGTCCCTTCATCAGCTTAGATGTTGTTCCTGGCAAAATGAACGATCTGGAGCTAGTATATTATAAGACTGTTTATGTTTCCTCTTCACTATATTCTACTTGCCATCAACCAGTGAACCTCATTATAAGATTTTCATACATTCCCACTAATAAAAGGACACAATTTTATATGCTTCTGTTTAAGAAAATGGCTTATATAGCTCTACATGATTCCACATAAGTGCCCCTTTTGAAGCCTGGTAATGATTTTGGGGTGCGATGCTATCGAAAACATCAGTGGGTGGTCTGTAATAAGCATAAGGGGCAGATGATGTGATTCTCTCCATAATAAGGAAAAAACAAAACCAACAACAACAAAAAAAAAACAGCATTTCAGGTGGAAAAAAAGACAAGGGAATGACCAGGGAATCAGTGAATAATTATTGGGAGGACTGGGATTGTCTGCTTTCTTTTCTATTTATTTATTTTTAAAAATTGAGCAATTAGGCAGTGCTACAAGGAGTGTTACCAGGAGCGAAGAGAGAATGAAGGCACCTACAAATCAAGGTTTGAAATTGGCTTAAGGATCCTAAGGAATCCTCTCTCTTTAATCCTTGCTTGTTTGTATTGTACAATGGACCCTTCCCATGGCTGTTCCTATGGAAAACTGGCGGTTCACTTGAAAAGAGGGATGGAAAACCTGTGACCTTGCAGATATTGTTCTCCTGCAGTTCCAATATCTCTGTATCATTTGCAATACAGCTAGAAGGAAATCTGCTGTCTGTTTCTCTTCCTTGAGTTGGCATCCTAAAGTCTCCTGACAAGCAAAGAGAGGACCACAGAATTATTTGTTTATTGGGCTGTAACCTTGGTATTGACTTACTTCTGGGTACTTTTTCTTAACTTTCAGATGTTTATCAGAGAGGCAGACTGGGTATGCAGAAGCAGGGATAAATTGCAACTTAACTGGTTTTGCTCCATGTACCCAATGCCTACGATTAAGTGTGGTCATTTAGAGCTCAGTTTGAATTTACAAGCTAGTTATGTTTCAGAGGCCTTTAAAACTTAGAGCATGTTTGCAAATCAGCAGATGTTGGGTTAATTTCCAACACTGGCCACCTGAAAAATGATATGCATTTATGTTTGGATATTTCTATGTGTGTCTGTGTGTGTCTTTATATAAGTGAGATGCCACGAATAAACTCAGGAAAAAAATTCTGAGCTTTCCCAGGGTCGCCAAGTGAGAAAGGTTTGTATTCAGAATAATGTTTGCTTTGTATTAACGCTTTCTTTGAGATATGCCTGTGGGTGTCTGACTGCATATAAGTATGCAGACAAAAAGCAAAGAAAAACACAGAAATAATTGCTCTCAGCTACTAGACAGAGAGTTTCATTCTGCTTTCATCAATCATGTATATATTGCTGCAAAGGCTCTACTAAGTCACCACTCCTTTATATGTTAATGAAAATGTAAATAAGATAGAAAGGAAAGCCTTCAGTGACATCCAGGTGTGTTAGTCACTATCTACCAAGTGAGTTTAAAATGCATTTCAGAACAAGAACATCCAACTATATAAATGTGACAAATAAATAAAATAAAATAAAATAAAATAAAATAAAATAAAATAGTACAGTACAATACAATACAATACAATACAATACAATACAATACAATACAATACAATACAATAAAATACAATACAATACAATAAAATAAGGCTCAGGATTCAGTTTCCTAAAGGCCACATTTTGAAAAGCTGCCTCTTGCTTGCTTCCTTTTCCTGCTTTTCTTTCATTGCCTCAACACAGCAAAACAAATGAAAGAATAAACTTGCATCAATTAACAGACCACATAAGGTCATGTTTTCTTTCCAATATTCATGTGTCCAGTGTGCCATGCAATACAAACAATTTATTCAAGGTAAATACCAAATGGAGAAAAAAACATATGACAAAAGAAATATCTTGGTTCCTTCAATGCTTTCTGGGGACTTTGATCACAAATGTCATACTCCTCGCACTCCATCTATACACCAGTCACCTGTTGGGGATATATTAGACAAAATAAAGTACATAACAGAAAAGTACATAACTCTTCAGGCATTCTTCATGGTCCCAGAACCTAAATTCATTTTTCTGTTTGTCTGACCTCTTAAGAATCACACAGGGTCAAACATCAAACTGAATAAAACAGACAGACATATAAATTTGTTAAGTCTAGAGTACAACAGCCAACTATACAACTGGTTTCTATCCTTCTTTTAAATAGGACATTTCCTTTACCAAACACTTAAAGCTCTGAGTTTCTCTCTCTCTCTCTCTCTCCTTCCGTCTCTGATATATTGAAAATTGATGCACTTGGTTTAATTACTTTATGTATTATGCATATTTCTTTCACATTCTATTAGTCAGAAATAGGAGTTTCTAATGTTTTGAGATTGATCACATTTGGAATTTTGAGGACAAGCAGTGGATACCTATAGCCATTTATAATGTCCTGATTTAGCAGAATTATTCCATAGAACCCCTCCCCATTATCCTCCCAGATATTCCTGTGTAGCTTTCCCTTTCTCTCAGCTCCTGGAGGTGCTTCCAAACTAAACACTAAGAGACAATGTGGTGTTGTGGTTAAACTGTTTGAACCAGGTTGAAATCCAGATTCTAATCCACCTTCAGCCATGTCAGTAGAAAGCATACTAGGCAACTTTGGGCCAGGATATAAATCTAATAAAGGATAACAACAACAACAACAACAACAACAACAACTTTCTAAGGAAGCTTATATTTAGGGCCCAGTGACATATGTACCTGACAATGAATAAGGTGCTAAAGACTTGTATTTTGCTTTGTAGCATATCAACTTTCCTTTTTTAAAATTAAAATAATTTATTTCAAAGTATAAGATGTTGAGGGAGCCATGAAATCTGGTGGGAGCCAAGGGGCATGTCCATGGCCACAGATCAGTGCCCCATGGCAGAACGCTGATCCTTGGGTCTGGAGGCTTTTAGACAAGCTCCCAATTCGAACTAATCCTTAAACTTTTTAAAGCATGAGTTAAGTATGACACCTTTCTAGAAGACATGTGGGATTTTTAAACATGGATTGACAACTTTTTGTGGTGTACCCTGAATTTTTACAAATCAGAGCAACAGAGATTACAACAATGACATAATGAAGTAAGTAGAGGGTAAGAATGAGAGTTTTTTATTGTGATTTGAGGAGGAATGGGGGGTGGGGGTGAAAAAAAACTTATCTAAATATATTAAGCCTATGTCTATCAGTATGTAATAGATGGGAGGTGGTGAGATGGTTGCTTCCCTCTGAAAAATGGAAGAAAATTCTGCAGCTATTGTTTAGTAATTTACTACTGAATTTCAGTGTCTTAACCTAGGGCCAATGGCCACAAAAAAGAGGGTTAGGAGTTACACATAGAGCATGAAAAGTAAGTTGTCTACAATATTGTTCATCCATTTGGACTAATGCCAAATGCAGTAGGCCAACAGCTATCACATATATGGCATAACTGGAAACTTCTACTTGGTTTTCCATTTTGCTCCAGGGACAAAAATGAAGTGCAAGTTCTTACCTTGAAATCCTTAGAATTACTCAATTCCTGAGTATTCCAGGGAATATCCTGTCCTCCTTTTAAGATCTTCTGGGGATCTGTATGGTTTTAATTATGTAAGATACTATATTTTTATGATTATCAGTCAGGAAATAGTTTAAAACATACATTAAATAAAATGATTTCAAGGATAGCTGAAGTTTAAAATGTGTTCAGTGATTAATCCCATGTGATCAGCTCCCAGGAACCCTGGCCACAATTGCTAAAAACTGGTGATGTGGATTCCAGTTATCTTGAGATGGGAAACACAGAAAATAAGTCGTGTAAGCCCTAAAATAGATGTAACATAGATAAAAGATAAAGAAAAAAGATAAACTCCCTCCCAAATCCAAGAGAAATAATCCTTTATAAATTTGTATCCCTCAGATGCCCCAAAAATGTTAACTATGGCTTCCACCATCCCAAGGTTGCCTTTCTCACTTAGATCTAACAGCTATACTCAGGCTGATATTTATCCATGCATCTTGCAATTTATAAATGCCCTTACCATTGAAGAATTCATAGGAAAATCATAGTGTTGTTTTATGATGTCCTCCACTTACCCTTCAGAACTATTTCCATATTTAGAAAACAACAGATGAGTTTAAAACTCATATGGAAGGTCTATGCTGGTCTTGTTTTATTTTATTTTACCAAAATCCAATTGTGGAAGGTAAGCAGTTTGGTGAGAGCAGTGTCTGTGTTTAATCCTTCCTCTAAGCTATTTTTTTCCCAATCAAAATTCTTTCCTTAATTGTCATGTGCCTTATGGGGAAAAATACAGGCCTGGAGTTTATTTCCAAATTCCTTCAATTTCAAATGTTGGTGCCATTAGCTATATATATATATATATATATATATATAAAACTAAAAATATTTGTTTCCTAATTAGCCCTTAAAATCTAGTCTTGTTCTACTGTAAATGAGAAGTCCTTCTGGCAATGTCCATTATTAGGAGTCACTGACTCAATTTCTTTTGCTTGCTCTCTGTGGTATCTCTTTAATTGGAACTGAATTTTTTGATGTTGTGTTTTAGCAATACTAGTCATACCCCAATCTCATACCAGTTGATAAGACAAAGAGGCTGTGATCCAGTGTGTCAGTGGGAATGAGCAAATCTCTTCCACTCTGTTCCTGTCTTGTGTTATCTAGCCAGTACATTTTTACTGAAATTTTGCTTAGCTAGAACCCTTTCTGGGTATTTAGAGAATGGAGGTAGGAATCTACAGTCAGGCTGCATCCGTTCCATTTTTGACTTTCTGTGCGACCAGTGAAGGTCTTCAGAAAACCATGGATGTACTCAGCTGAATTCTGTTCCAGTTCCCCTGTTAACAACTGCCACCAGCATGAGAGGTCATAGAAGGAAGGGTAATAGAGGATTTCTAATGTACCAATTCCACTGACCTGATCTGAGGACAGATTTAGATCAGGCTAAAACTATGTATGGCTTTGATGTCGTGAAGGGTACGTAATTGTTTTGAATAGTGTCAGAATTAGTTGACGTACAGTGTGTCATAGCATTTGACAATATTTGGGTGGAGGTGCAAATTTGAATAGAGGAAATAATTCTGCCAGGTCCTGCAAAAGAATTTCAGTTCAGATTTTCTGGGAAACAAAAATGGAGTTCCATTCCCACCTCTTTTTGCTGTAGTAGGGTTGGTAGCATCAAAGATAATTCAGAGAGCATTTGTCTTTCTGTGATGAAACATCTGCCAAGAGGGAGAACAGCATCTGAAGTTATGCCATTGAAAATTGGGCATGCAAAGGAATATTTAAGGTTTCGGTTTTGGCTTTTCCTGAAAAAGAACTTTTATCAGGGAAATTTAGGAAGTCTAGAGTGGAGAAATGTTAAGTGTCTATAAAAACAGGGTATTTTGAACTTTAAAAATTATCATGTAACTTAAATTAAGTGCTAGGTAAATTAGGGGAAGATATATATGATCCATATCTTGAGACACAGGAAACATAGATGGCTATGCAAATTTTTATGGATTAAAAAAGAAGGAAAAAACTACCTGACCAGAATATTATCCAATAATTTAAACAGCACATTTAACATTTATTTACTAATTTGTAGATTTATATTGAACTATCTGCACTTTATTGTTCATGGCCTCAGGTCCTTTGCTGAATTTGATCCTGGAAGTGATGGGAGGTACATATGATCCAGATATAGTCAAAGGCAGAAGTGGTGCTCCACAGTCTGAGAATATGTGATGATCTGTATAACTAAATGGGCTATCGTAGACTGGTCTTCACCAAAAGGATCTTCACAGTGAATTCAAAGATAGCAACAGCTCATACTGACTGTATTACTGACACTTTTAAACTTTGGTGTTGGAAAAGACTCCTGAAAAAACTATGGAGAGCCAGTTGCACTGACTACCAGAAGGCACTATGTGACCAATTTCTTCCTACTTGGGACTTGTCAGATGTAGGCAGCCAGATGTTATTCTATGGGGTTCAAAACTTCTGCTGGGAATTGAATTCATGGACATTGGCACTTTAGATGACGGTGCATTAGCTCTGGGAGCTATCCAGGTCCTGGTGCTCAGTGAGGTTGCAGAAAGGAGCCTATGGAATCTATCAGAATGGTATTAAGGTAAGTGGACTGTATATACCATTATGGATAGACACAAATTAATTAATTAATCAAATAAATAAATAAATAAAATTTTAAAAAGTCATAGAACAAATCAATCCAAAGTTCTTACTTGAAACACAAACGACTAGACTCAAATTATCCTAATTGGGCATATTAATCAAGGACCTAGCTCTCTTGAGAAGTCTATAATGCTAGGAAAGGTGGAAGAAAGAGAAAAATAGGATGACCAGCAGCAAGGTGGATGGATTTAGTTACAGTGGTGACGAGTACACTGTTGGAAGACCTGAAGGGACAGGTTGGGGACAGATCATCCTGGAGAAGGTCTGTCTGTGTGATCACCATGAGCCAATACCAACTAGATGGCACATAATTAATTATCATGTATAGAGTAATCAGATTATGAATTGGATCATAGACAGTGTGAACAGAAATCATGTAGGTGAGTGGATACTGAGGCATTTAGCAAACTCAGAGAGATAGAAAATGGCTTAGATTGGCATTGATTTCAGAATCATATGATTCATGGTGGTTTACATGCATAAAACATTAAAAACAGAAGTATCAACACAGCAATAACCTAAGAAACACTAAAGTAAAAAAATAATCACTAGAAGCCTCCAGTGGCATCAAGCCAGCACAGGGCAACATCAACTTTATTAAATTTGCATCCTGTCTTTCTTTTTACACAATACTCAAGGTAGCTTATGGCAATTAAAAATACATATTTATAAAACATAAAAATAATACAATCAAAAGCAAAGCAAAATGAAAGTTGGTATCATTAAAATCATAATCAAGTCAACTAACATTAAGAGCTTTACGGAAGAGATGGAGTTTTACCATTTTTCTAAACACAGGGAGTTTAATGCACTTCCTTAGGGAGGGATTCCAAAGCCTGGGGACCATAAAGGAGAAGGCCCTTTCCTGAATGCCAGGTAGGTGAACGTCTACAAGGGGGGCACGAGGATCTTCAAAAGAGACTTTCCTGTTTGTAAGTTTGATGTATGAACTGGGCTAATTATGAACAGAGTCCAAAACATTTGAGCTCAGTTGGTAATTAGTTCTGCTCCTTTCCAGGTGATGCTTGGGGGCATTGATGAAATGGTATACTGCTATTAACTTCATAACGTCCTGCAGAGGCACTGTGGGTGTCAGAAAACTGAGTGTTTCTGATTAGCTGTATGGGATATTGGCATCAACATGTTTTCAACACAATCCTCAAGAGCTGGAAGAAGAATCCTGTGTTTGTGTAATGACACAGATGCAGCTACTGGTGGGAGCAGAGAGGGACATAGAGAGTGGTGGTTGGGGAGTGTTTTGGGCTCACTCAAACATATGAAGATTCATAACAATACCCTTATCATTTTGAATGCAGTTAGAATATGAGAAGGAGAAGGAGACACACCAAGAAGTAAAGTTTCTTCCAGAACATATGTTTTGTTGCTTTTTATGAGTAGGAAATAAAATAAGACCTGCAATAAACTAGTAATTGCAGTTTAAGTGGCATTAGAAGCTTCTGTTTAGCATTACTATAAAAAAATATTTTCACTGTAGCTATTAATCTTATTTTTACAAAATGCATTGGATTTTCTTCATACCTGGCCATCTTCCATGATGTAGCTCCATCTTCAAAGCAATAATATCATCTGTTTCAATGAGATTGGGTCTCACTTAAGCAGAGTGGAGATCAGCTAATAAAGTTGCAGAATATTGCTAGCTCTGGTAAATGCCTATATATGCTCAGCCTCTAATGTTCTCTCTTTGCTTGTTAATCTCATCTAATGCTGATTACACAATGACATCTCCTTTACTCAGGCCTTACTACTGCAGTGCATCTCTGGGAGCAGTTGCTATTAAAATTTACTGTACTTTGTACTTTTTGGATAACAGTTGTAATTATCCATAAACGCGGCTCTACTTTTCAAGCCAGATTTGTCCACCCCCTCCTGTTGAATCTTTGCCTTAGTGCTGCTCTGCTGAAATTTATCCCTAAGCAATCTAGACAACTCTCCAAACAACCATTATAAGATATAGAACATTCACAGAGCTGTGATCATCTGAGTGGCTGTATTGGTAAGGTAGTGATTAGATCAGGCAGAATGTAGGACTCATCTGTTATCTCTCCTAGTCCTTTTGTGTCATTCTTCAGGTGCTTCTGCAACATAGACACCCAGGCTGATGGGTAATTCTGATAGTGACATAATAGAATTGAATTATGATAATAATATGTAATGGATCCCATTAACTTTTAACAGCATCAGGTCACTTTAAAGCCAAGTAATGGTAATCTCAGGAATATAAAGCACGACCAGATGTTCATATAACTAACACTTATTAGAGAGTTATACAGAACTGCCTAGAATCCAGTAGTAGACCACCTGACGTCCTTCATATGTTTTAAACTATACTTCTCACAAATCCTTACCATTCGCCACGCTAGCTGAAAGTAAGGGGATCTAAAATCCAAAACATTTGGATGAAACTATGTTTCCTGGAATGAGAATAATCTATGGGCTTCTCTTTTTATACTTTTTGGAATCCATGATTAAATGCAACATTGATCTCTTGAAAAATTAGAGGGATATACAGAGCAACATTAGGATGCCAGGTCAGAATATGCTTCTTTTGCCAGTCAAGGAATTCTGCCCCAGAATATATTAAGTTAAAAAGAAAGAGGAATGCTTCTGAACATGCATAAAACGCTTTTCAACTATTGTAGAGCTAGGATTAGAAATAAGTGATTCTAGGACAAGGAGGTGCACTCCATACACAGTTAGGCCCCTGCATCTTCTTCCTGTTGAACTGTTGAATCGTGGGCAGGGGAATTTTACAGCATGAATAAGAAATTGAGCTAAAACATTTTCAACATGCAAATTATTCCACATTAAAAGAAGTCATGCTGTCAGTAAGTTGTTCAATTCTTTTTTATTTTAAATTTCATCCCAATACGTCTCACATCCCTTGTACCAAAGTAAATAATTTATTGCCTCCCTAGTGTTTATATCCTTCAAATATTTATGGATATTTATGTCTCCTCTTAGAACTTAAATTATATATATATATATATATATATATATATATATATATATATATATATATACACACACATACATACTTTTTAATCCCTCCTTATGAGTGAATCTGTCGAAGTACCAAAGGGACAAAAAGCATTTAAACCCTTTCAAAAGTGATTTAAGAATTAAGAGGGAAAGGTGCTTTCACAGATCCCTTTAAAATGCCTTTGAGGCTCTCTAAGGCTTTTCATGCCTAAGTCAGTATTCACACTGAACAGAAAGCCATATTCAAAAGAGAATCTGCATTCCAGGCAATGTAGATTTATTATTTGTATTGCACATTGGTAGATAAAAATAAATATATACATTCCTTTTTATTATTTATAAATATAGGATTTTCTGCATTGCACTGGCAGAGAGTTAGAGTAGATTCCCTTTATTACTTTCAATGCCATGCTTTTATGAAAATGGTCCAAGCCAGAGGTGGGTGTTGCAGGCTATGAACAAGAGTAACCACAGGGTGATATGCAGGTTGTGTTTGGAGAACTGTGAAGGGCATAGCAACTTTTCTCAACTGAGTCCTCCATCCTCCGTTTACTAAGTATGTGAAACCACACAGCCAGTTTTAACATGGATATGCAGCTCCCCATTTTCACTTCAAAAATTCTTCTCCATGTTTATTTGTTAAATTTTACAGTCATTTCCTTTATCGTATTATTTCTCTGGGTGAGGTGAAACATGCCTTTGGTAATTGGCTTTTACAATATTGACATGAGGGATGGTGCTTCATTCTGGAGTTTCATTAACACCAAAAACACTACCCTTAGGTTTTAACTGACTCTTATTCTGAATCTTATTCTTCACAATCCAGCCATGCTGCCTGACTGAACAGAGTAGGACAAAATGTTCTGTGTACCTGAATATTATTCCGATTTTTGTGTGGCTTGTGATAACAAATGTATACTTGTATTTTATATAACTTCATTCTTCATTCTATTTTCTATATGTATCTTTCTATTGTGTTCTCTCTGAATCCTACTTGTACATCCTCCCATTAGTGGCTGACCAGAAAAGGTGAACAAAGGAAAGAAAAAGACAAGAGAGCTGAAATCATCAACTAGGACCATTCACAGCTCATGAAGGGAAACAAACTAAAGGAAACATCTATGGCTGTTTGGCTGCTACTAATAAACAAGTCTTTTTTTTTTCTTTTACCCTGAGAAAGGAACACATATATCAAAAGGAGAAGAAGAAGAATACAAAGGCAGAACAAAGTGTGAAAACATGTTGTGGGAGCCTGCACAGTTACCATGATCCATAGAGTACAAAAGATGGAAGTGTGAGGTTGAAAAAGCTAAGAGCCTCCCATAAAGAACTCTTTGGAACCTCCCAACTCTTCTTCATCCACTAGGCCAACTGAGGAGGAGGGCACTCTGTCTTTATCTCTCTACTTTGCTTCCTTTTTGGTAAGTAAGTGGTGTGCATGTGAATGGACATGTGTGTGAGACTGTAGGACAGGTTCTAATAAAGTAGTTAGAAGATGATCAAATGTGGTTCTAGAATATTTGGTGGAGCCTCAGCTATTTTCTCTGAGGCTCCAAATAAGATTGTATTTATTTTGTAACACGTGCCTCTACAATAAATTGTGAAAGATTGACTCAGCGTCCTGCTTTGTTTCTTCAACGCATTATGCACCGCTTAGCGATCGATTCAACCCATCCTGATGAAGCTAGGGCTTTCATACTGCATCATAGCTAGGGATCAATACACATGTAGTGAGCCACCCAGAGTTGTTTAAGACGGGCAGCCATATAAATCTTTTAAATAAATAAATAAAATATTGTATTTTCCTCAAATAAAGTCATGGGAAGTAACTGGCTATCCTTCTAACTGGCTGCTGTGCAACAACATGTTAGAACAGGCAGTATTGGAGTCATGGTACTGAAAGGCAGAAGCAAATTTCTCAAAAAGGGCCAAATTTACTGCTGTTCAGTTGTATATTGTTATGCACTTCATAATTTTTTTTAGTCTGCTTTCTATTGCAAATACAGGTGAAACTCGAAAAATTAGAATATCGTGCAAATGTTCATTTATGTCAGTATGGCAACTCAAAAGGTGAAACCAATATATGAGATAGACGCATTACATGCAAAGCGAGATATGTCAAGCCTTACTTTGGTATAATTGTGATGATTATGGCGTACAGCTTATGAAAACCCCAAATTCACAGTCTTAGAAAATTAGAATATTACATGACATCAATAACACAAGGATTGGAAATAGAACAATATCGGACCTCTGCAAAGTATAAGCATGCATATGTACTCAGTACTTGGTTTGGGCCCCTTTTGCAGCAATGACTGCCACAATGCGGCATGGCATGGATGCTATCAGCC
The DNA here is from genome assembly GCA_030867105.1 of Liasis olivaceus. Taxonomy (NCBI): domain Eukaryota; kingdom Metazoa; phylum Chordata; class Lepidosauria; order Squamata; family Pythonidae; genus Liasis; species Liasis olivaceus. Next base: position 257,707,971 of record CM061349.1, on the reverse strand, counting down.
TGTCGCACTGCTGAGGTGTTATGGAAGACCAGGATGCTTCAATAGCAGCCTTCAGCTCCACTGCATTGTTCGGTCTCAGGTCCCTCATCTTTCTCTTGGCAATGCCCCATAGATTCTCTATGGGGTTCAGTCAGGCAAGTTTGCTGGCCAATCAAGCACAGTAATCCCATGGTCATTGAACCAGGTTTTGGTACTTTTGGCAGTGTGGGCAGGTGCCACGTTCTGCTGGAAAATGAAGTCAGCATCCCCATAAAGCTCGTCTGCGGAAGGAAGCATGAAGTGCTCCAAAATCTCCTGGTAGATGGCTGCATTGACCCTGGACTTAATGAAGCACAGTGGACCAACACCAGCAGATGACATGGCTCCCCAAATCAACACAGACTGTGGAAACTTCACACTGGACTTCAAGCATCGTGCATTGTGTGCCTCTCCATTCTTCCTCCAGACTCTGGGTCCTTGGTTCCCAAATGAGATGCAAAAGTTGCTCTCATCAGAAAAGAGGACTTTGGACCACTGGGCAACAGACCAGTTCTTTTTTTCTGTAGCCCAGGTAAGACGCTTCTGACGTTGTTTGTTGTTCAGGAGCGGCTTGACAAGAGGAATACGACATTTGAAGCCCATGTCCAGGATCCGTCTGTGTGTGGTGGCTCTTGATGCACTAACTCCAGCCTCAGTCCACTCCTTGTGAAAGTCGCCAACACTTTGGAATGGCCTTTTCCTGACAATCCTCTCCAGGCTGCGGTCATCCCTGCTGCTTGTGCACCTTTTTCTACCACACTTTTCCCTTCCACATAACCTTCTATTGATGTGCTTTGATACAGCACTTTGGGAACATCCAACTTCTTTTGCAATTACCTTTTGGGGCTTTCCCTCCTTATGGAGGGTGTCAATGATGGTTTTCTGCACAACTGTCAGGTCAGCAGTCTTTCCCACGCTTGTGATTCCTACTGAACCAGCCTGAGAGACCATTGAAAGGCTCAGGAACCCTTTGCAGGTGTTATGGATTCATTAGCTAATTAGAGTGGGACACTTTGAGCCTAGAATATTGAACCTTTTCACACTATTCTAATTTTCTGAGATTGTGAATTTGGGGTTTTCATAAGCTGTACGCCATAATCATCACAATTATAGCAAAGTAAGGCTTGACATATCTCGCTTTGCATGTAATACGTCTATCTCATGTATTGGTTTCACCTTTTGAGTTGCCATACTGACATAAATGAACATTTGCACTATATTCTAATTTTTCGAGTTTCACCTGTAATGCTTATATAGGATGCTTATTTTTTTGTTCTTCCAAGCACTTCATTTTAAATCATCCTTATCACACCTTTGTGAAGTACAGTGGCATTGTTGCCACAATGTTTTTGTCTAATGATTATAATTGTAATTGCTATGACAACTAAGTCTTCTCTCATTATTTATTTCAGATTTTTATTCAGCTTCTCAACACAAGACATTCAAGGCAACTGAAAATATACCATTATGGGTCCAGATGATGATGATGATGATGATGATGGTTGGTTGCACAGTCAGTCAGATGTTTAGACTGGATTTGGAATTTTTATCCACCTATCGAGTCATTCCCAAGGACCTGGGATAGGCAGATGTTGTTGTTTGATGGTGTTAAAGGTATCATCACAGGATATAAGCTGTTCCAAGTAAAGATGCCTTTTGCAATTGACTGATGGTGATTTTGTCAATGCCAAGGGTCTTCAAGGGGTGTTCCAGATGTTCCAGATGCATCTAAGGCACCTATAACTGATGATGATGATGATGATGATGATGAAATTTTTATCTCATCTTTTTTATATATAATGCAAGGCGGCAAACATACCTAATTCTCCTGCCTCCTATTTTCCCCATAACAACAACCCTGTGAGATGGGTTGGGCTGAGAGAGAGTGACTGGCCCGAAGTCACCCAGCCAGCTTTCATGCCTAAGGCGCGACTAGAACTCACAGTCTTCCAGTTTCTAGGCCAGCACATTCACCACTACACCAAACCGGCTCTCATCATCCATCAGGGCTTTTCATCAAGTGGAGAGTTCCACTAAAGGAAGAAGAAGAAGGGAAAGCAGTTTGCAAGAATTCTCCCTCTTGGGTGAAACTCCCTATCTATTATATTCAGTAAAACATTTCTATAGGTATTATATCCACTAAAGTGACCCAGCAACACAATACATTTAAACAAGTAGCAGAACAGTGAGAGAAAAGCAGCAGCAACTCATCAAGAAGCTTCCTTTAAAAATTGAGATAGATTGGAGTTAACTGTGGAAAGCCAACAGGGTTCGGGCCAGGTGGATCTTCCATGAGAAGATATAGTGTATCCCAGACAACACTTCCAAAAAGGCTCTGTTGCTTGTATCAAACATCTGACAGTGCATAAGAAAGACTCCACACATTCTTCTTATTCCTCAGGCAAGTTTAGAGAGCACCATCTATACACAATTATCTGTAGCAGGGAAAGACACAGAGAATTGTCCCTCTTAGTGCTAGAAATTGTGACCCAAGCTATACAAAGGCAACATACTCAGCAGAGAAACACTGACATTTTACAGCAGCAAGTCTGGTGAAGAAATTACCAAAAAGTTACAGCTTTGGCCTGAAGTGCGCTTAAGATAGAGAGGGGCTGTTGTGTGTGTGTGTGTGTGTGCATGTATGCATGTGTCAGCAAACTAAAACCTGTGTTTATAAGGAGGGTGGAAGCCAGCCTAGGAACACAAGAGCCCTATATCAATGGACCTGAGTTCATATCGAACATCTGCTAACCTGGATGGCTCCCCCCAGCATAGCTGAGCAAGATAATAATCGTGGGTCTGTGGTTTAAAAAGCTCATGCTAGGCTGAAGATAAATTCTGCTTCTCTTTTCTTTGACTCTGGGTTAATTTTAGTTAGTGGCAGACTTGATGGAGAATAAGGCTTCTAGAATGATCAATTATTCCTTGTTTCATTAAGACAAGGGAGTGAAGATTTTAGATTCTGTTCTCCCATGATGGATGGATACCTTTCATCTCCCCCTGTAGGACAAGGACTCCCAGCCTGACTGAGTTAGGCTGAATTTCTTCCTCTTCCCCAACATCCTTGATAACACTATCACTAATCACTGAGATGAGAAACAAAGAAAGCTAACATCCTGTTGGAGTGATGTAGTCTGATTTACAGGCCTAGTTACAACTCTAACAGGAAGAGAATGTATTTAGGAGTGAACAATGAAAAGTGATATGGACTGGAAATAGACTTTTTCTGCTCAAAAGTCCTATTGAATTCAGCTGGATGCTCCCCAGTGTTTATAGCTGCCCAGAGCCCATTGGACTTGGGTGGCTTATAAATTCAAATAAATAAATAATAATCTGTTTAGCCCATCCATACTGACAAAAGCATTTTGAACCCATTGAAGAAAGCAGCACCATGGAGATCATTTGCAGTAATCTTTCTGAATGTTTTCAGTAACCTAATCTTAACATAAGCAAAGCACTAAAGCTCCAGGGCATGAAAGCTCCAATACAATAACCAGAACTTTGGATTTGGAGTCCCAATGGATCTGAAGGGTACCATACTGAAGAAGACTGCTCTAACTATGAAGTTCAACCATTGCAGAAATAATTTCTACTTGAATCAATCAGTTGCCTCAATTTCATAAAATGAATTCTTTGCCAATCCACTCCAACCTTTAGAACAGATTTTGCTTCACAGAATGTCTTTGTAACTTCGATAGAATTTTGTAACTTTGTCCCCTTCAATACTTCCCCAAGTCTTAGTAACTTCTTTGTCATGCCTTTCTTTCTCCATCCTCTAAGCTATTCAATGTTTGCATTGTACCTATGACTAAAGTATGACTTTATTATGAGAGTTTTTGTACTATTGATTATTTTAATTTCTGTTTATTTGTGGAATAAATAGAATAAAATAAACAAAATCAGATGGAGAACTATTGTGGGTTTGGCCCTTGATCATTAAATTAATGAAGTTATTGTCTAAAGCAGTGTTTCTCAACCTCAACAATTTTAAGATGTGTGGACTTCACTTCCCAGAATTCCCCAGCCAGCATGGCTGGCTGGGGAATTCTGGGAGTTGAAGTCCACACATCTTAAAGTTGCTGAGGTTGAGAAACAGTGGTCTAAAGTGTAGTCAGAGAAGTCGGCATCCTGAAAACTGCTTAAGAACAGCAGAACAATCACATTCATGCAGATGAGCTTCTCCACATTTGACTTTATGACCTTTTTCAAAGGGAAAACAAAATAAAATTTCTAAGATAATTACTGTCAAATCTCTGACATGACCTTGAAGTTAATTGAAATATTGAGAACTGTCAAACCATTTCTTTCATTAAAGACCTAAAAACAGATGGGAAGGTAGCGAAAACTTGAAGGGGCTATGCTCAGCAATACATCTGAAAAAAAATTATTCGCCTCCTGAACGAATAAAACACCCTTTTTATTTTAGCATATCACAGATGGAACAACTCTTTAAGCATGGGATTTGGGGGGTACCTCAGGCTTCTATTTAAAAAGCACTATAAATTGCGGAGTAGAGAGGTGATACCAGAAGGCAGTGAAAAGGAGTGGGGGGAAAAAAGGGGATGAATGCAAATGTCAGGGGAGAGAAGAGTTGTGGGCGAATGTCATTCAATACCACATCTAAAAGCTTTGGGATGTCCTCAGGATGATTCACAATAACCTGTTTACTTGATTACTCAGGGGAACTGATTTATAGCTAAATGCATGAATAGATTCCAGTGGAGGAAATGTATCTGTTTAACATGAACATTCAGTCTCTGATTTTTGATTTACCAGGCCTTTTTCAACCTAAGAAATTCACCATTTGAAACCCTGTTTGCTAAAATCCAGTGTCCTAAAGAGATTGCTAATTTATCCTTATAAGAGATTACTGGACAGAGAAGACATTGCATGGCAGAATACACATGTGATTTTTTTTTTAAATGTATAGCCCACCTTTTCTCCTAAGTGTTCAAATTACTATGAAGAACAAAATCCATAAATTAACAATTATGGATAATCTTTACAATTTAAAATAAATAATTATTCAACACAAATATAGCATAAAGCATAACAATGTCTGAGCTGTTATTAAATAGGAAACTGAATTTAGGATCTGTGGTTTAGCTTGATTGGATGGGATTACACTCCCTCAAAAGACCAAAATGCTCAGGTATTTGCAGGTGGTAAGAACTGTCTTTGTACAACTATATCTAGCGCCCTAGCCATAATGCTTCTTGAGCTGGTTGGATCTAGTAATGGTTTTGATTGATTGATTGATTGATTGTTTATGTGCCATCATTTTCGACTCCTAGCAACCCCACAGGTTTTCTCCATGACAATCTATTCCTAACTTGTCCTTTCAAGTCTCCTAACGGTGCATTCATTGCTACTGTAACTGAGTCCATCCACCTTGTCGCTGGTCGTCCTCTTCTCTTTCCTTCCACCTTCCCCAGCATTAGAGCCTTCTCCAAAGAGCTGGGTCTTCACATAATGCATCTGAAGTATGATAATTTGAGCCTGGTCATTTGTGCCTTGAGTAAGTGGGTTGATTTGTTCAATGATCCATCAGTTTATTTTCTTCGCTGTCCATAGTATTCTTAGGAGCCTTCTCCAACACCACATCTGCCATTACAAACTTGGCTGGCTGATAAGATCTGTAGGAGAGACCCATCTTTCTGGTATGTGGCAATGGGCCTTCTCTTGAGTTGCTCTCAAGCTAAGGAATTTCTTCTATTAGGAACTGTGTTTTCCCCCTACTTTCTTAGCCTTGAAAACTGTGAAAGCTCATTTCTTTCATCAGGTGTTATTAAATCATTTTAATGCATAAAATCAGTTTACGTAGTAGGTGTTAATTTGAACTTTTTACCTTCTATTGTTATCTTTTAAATTTTATTAGCCAGTTTGAGTCCTTGCCAGAGTAAAAAAGTAGAATATAAATTAAAAAATATATAAATATATTAAATACCTAGGAATCTTTATTTCATCTTACTTTAGATCTTACAAAGTCTCCCTTTTTCTACGTTGTCTGACCTTTGCAGAGCAATACATCTTATTCCCAGTCCAATCCATAAATATTCTGAACTTGAGGGACAGAATAGGGAACAGAGATGAATAGTGCTAATGGTTACATGCGGTC